>JAMFTG010000691.1:42500-120151 GCA_023974075.1 Chaenocephalus aceratus | reverse complement strand
TTTTCACAGCGCCACGGCTTCCAGAGATGATATTTTTTGTATGGATTTTTGGTCAAAGCACTTCAGATATTCATCGCTATCGGGATGTTTAGAGCATTCCATGGAATATAACAAAAAGTGTATCTCGAGCCGGTTTTCTGAAACGTACCTACATCAGGGTTTAAGAGAGACAGGCTGGATCAAGATTCAAGATTCAAAGGTTTATATTGTTTTATTATTATTTATCTATACAATAATAGACAGGCTGTATGAAGAACAGCGTCAAGACATGTAGATATATTATATTGTAAAAGATCTGCTGTAAAAATTGGAAAATTGGCAAAGTTAATCTTAACGTTATCCAAATACGACACGTGCAAAACGCAAGCTCACGTCTTTCATCCACACCCGTCTGATATTTGAAAGCCCCTCGCGTCACGTCGTGAGTGAGTTAGCCTCTCGAATATTTCCCGCTGTGTGAAAGAACAGCTTTCAGACGGGTTAGGTGATCAAACGTGTGATGTGATACTTCTTACTAGAATCCAAGCGGCTTAAAATCCCCATGAATATGTGACTCGCCGTGCAGGCAAACCAGCCGGTGCCAATGAAAACAATATCTCCGGCTGATCCCTCGCGTGTCGCTGCTGGATGCAAACAACTAAATATACCGAGACTTAAAAACACAACGTGAGTCAAACGGGGTTTTCACTACGTGTTCAGACCCTGAAGGAAAGACGTGACGGACCAGGAACAAGGCTCCTCCAGAGGTCTGACCTTCAGTCTCTGTTTGGCTGTTGGCTGTTTGGCTGTTTGGCTGTTTGGCTGCACCCTCCTCCAGCCGTGTTTAGGAAGTGTTTACCGCGCATGAATGAGTGGGTGCTAGAGGTGTTTGCACAGGCTGCAGGTGTGTGTGTGTGTGTGTGTGTGTGTTGTGTGTGTGTGTGTGTGTTAGAGGTGTTAGAGGTGTTTGCACAGGCTGCAGGTGTGTGTGTGTGTGTGTGTGTGTGTGTGTGTGTGTGTGTGTGTGTGTGTTAGAGGTGTTTGCACAGGCTGCAGGTGTGTGTGTGTGTGTGTGTGTGTGTGTGTGTGTGTGTGTGTGTGTGTGTGTGTGTGTTAGAGGTGTTTGCACAGGCTGCAGGTGTGTGTGTGTGTGTGTGTGTGTGTGTGTGTGTGTGTGTGTGTGTTGTGTGTGTGTGTGTGTGTGTGTGTGTGTGTGTGTGTGTGTGTGTGTGTGTGTGTGTGTGTGTGTGTGTTAGAGGTGTTCGCACAGGCTGCAGGTGATGAGCAGAAAAACAGGGTTCGTTGTTCCAGGAGAGCAATTCACGAAAATATTGAGGACGACTTCTAAAGCCACAAATGTGTGTGTGTGGTGTGTGTGTGTGTGTGTGTGTGTGTGTGTGTGTGTGTGGTGTGTGTGTGTGTGTGTGTGTGTGTGTGTGTGTGTGTGTGTGTGTGTGTGTGTGTGTGTGTGTGTGTGTGTGTGTGTGTGTGTGTGTGTGGTGTGTGTGTGTGTGGGTGTGTGTGTGTGTGTGTGTCTCTCTCGGTCTGTCTGTCCGTCGTGGTGTGTGTCCGTGTGTGTGTGTGTGTGTGTGTCCGTGGTGTGTGTGTGTGTGTGTCCGTGTGTGTGTGTGTGTGTGTGTCTGTCCGTCCGTGTGTGTGTGTCCGTGTGTGTGTCTCTCTCTCTGTCTGTTTGTCCGTCTGTCCGTCCATCTGTCTGTCCTGGTGTGTGTGTGTGTGTGTGTGGTTGTGTGTGTGTGTGGTGTGGTGTGTGTGTGTGTGTGTGTGTGTGTGTGTGTGTGTGTGTGTGTGTGTGTGTGTGTGTGTGTGTTGTGTGTGTGTGTGTGGTGTGTGTGTGTGTGTGTGTGTGTGTGTGGGTGTGTGTGTGTGTGTGTCGTCGTGTCTGTCTGTCTGTCTGTGTCTGTCTGTATGTCTGTCTGTCTGTCTGTCGTCTGTCGTCTGTCTGTCTGTCTGTCTGTCTGTCTGTCTGTCTGTCTGTCTGTCTGTCTGTCTGTCTGTCTGTCTGTCTGTCTGTCTGTCTGTCTGTCCGTCCGTCCGTGTGTGTGTGTGTGTGTGTGTGTGTCTCTCTCAGTCTGTCTGTCCGTCCGTCTGTGTGTTCGTGTGTGTGTGTGTGTGTGTGTGTGTGCGTGCGTGCATGCGTGTGCGTGCGTCTGTGTGTGTGTGTGTGTGTGTGTGTGTGTGTGTGTGTGTGGTGTCTTCATCTCAGTGCCACAGCGTGTCCTCTGCACTCTGTTCAGTTCATTTACAAGGTAAGCTGAGTTTAACAAGGCAGCGCTGGACATGTAATACTACACAAATAGTGAGGGTACAAATCCTTGGGGGTTAAAGAGGTGCAACGCAAGGGGACAACGAGGGCAGCATCAGAAGAGGGTGACACAAATACATCTATAATCTTTTGATGCCTTTATTTTCTCACTCCTTCGTTCTGGCATTTTATTGGGCGTTGTTTGTGTTTGCATTCAGCATGTCTTATTGGAAAGTCCTTGAACTTGATGTTTTGGAAGTTTCCGGAACCCTGTTGTACATTTTTGAAAAATATCAACTAATCTCTTGCATTGAATGTATTTTAAATAGTTGTAATAGAGTGCCCGTAGTGCCGTGTCATACATATATTTTTCATTACAGATCTCTACGGCCTGTTTGTAATATATTTAGTCTCATGAGCCGACCTTGGGCCCCCGCCAGAGTTTCCCCCCGGGATAGTGGCTGACCAATGCATTCACAATGGGACCCGCACTAAGACCTCCTGTGTGTGTGTGTGTGTGTGTGTGTGTGTGGTGTGTGTGTGTGTGTGTGTGTGTGTGTGTGTGTGTGTGTGTGTGTGTGTGTGTGTGTGTGTGTGTGTGTGTGTGTGTGTGTGTGTGTGTGTGTGTGTGTGTGTGTGTGTGTGTGTGTGTGTGTGTGTGACTAGCATTACTATACTTGTGGGGACCTACATCTGTTTACATAGTCACGTGTGGGGACTCGCCTCCCTTATGGGGACAAATTGGAGGTCCCCAGGAAATGCATGTAGGGTTAGGGTAATGTCCCCTGAAGGGATGTATACATGGTGTGTGTGTGTGTGTGTGTGTGTGTGTGTGGTGTGTGTGTGTGTGTGTGTGTGTGTGGTGTGTGTGTGTGTGTGTGTGTGTGTGTGTGTGTGTGTGTGTGTGTGTGTGTGTGTGTGTGTGTGTGTGTGTGTGTCTCTCTCTCTGTCTGTCTGTCTGTCTGTCTGTCTGTCTGTCTGTCTGTCTGTCTGTCTGTCTGTCTGTCTGTCTGTCTGTCTGTCTGTCTGTCTGTCTGTCTGTCTGTCTGTCTGTCTGTCTGTCTGTCTGTCTGTCTGTCTGTCTGTCTGTCTGTCTGTCTGTCTGTCCGTGTGTGTGTGTGTGTGTGCGTGCGTGCGTGTGTGTGTGTGTTTGCGTGTGCGCGTGTCCTTGCCTTTTTAAGTGGGATCGTGAATGAGAAAGTGATGTCATGATAATGTGCAGCGCAGAGCGACATCTGAGCCTCAGCGCTGAAACGTCCGATTACCTCAGAGCGTCCGTGAACGCAGCACGAAGACAGACAGACACCTGCAGCCAAACCATACTCACTTTATTTCCACTTTATTGAAGCCTTTTTAACCAATGGCTGATATTTTTAAAAGCAAACTCAAGACAGCTTTTTAGTCTAGCTACTACTTACTGGCTTTAAATTGAGCTTTATTTGTTTTTCTGTCTAATTAGTATTTATTGTATTTATTATTTCCCAGATTAGGGGATCCGGGTGGTTGTAGGGGTACGAAGAGAGCAGGTTTCAATGCTTTAGAATAACTGATTTAGCTTTGTTGGAAGTTGAATCATTGAAATGGAACAGCTTCCCATTTCCACCATGACCTCTTGTCTTTCCCAAAGTTACGGAGCAACAACACCTAGCTTTAACTTTCCCAAAGTAATCTGCCCCGCTTCCTCTCGGTCTGCCTCCTCAGTGGAAATATTCTCCCAGGGTAACATCCAGACTCTAAACCCCTCGTTGTTTGTAATTGGCATTTCGGACTCATCGCAGATTATCGCCCAGATTGGGAGTGAGCACTTCAAAAGGGAGGAGAAGGACCCTGACCTTTATGATTGGTTCACACACACATGGGGAGGGGGGGGGCAGAGGTGGGAAGTAGTGGAATACAAATACTTCGTTCTACATACATTTTTCTGGTGTCAGTAGTTTACTCCACGACTTTTTACTTTGACTTCTTACATGTTGAACACAAATACCTGTACTTTCTACTTCTCTCATGTTGAACTCAAATACCTGTACTTTCTACTTCTCTCATGTTGAACTCAAATACCTGTACTTTCTACTTCTTACATGTTGAACTCAAATACCTGTACTTTCTACTTCTCTCATGTTGAACTCAATACCTGTACTTTCTACTTCTTACATGTTGAACTCAAATACCTGTACTTTCTACTTCTCTCATGTTGAACTCAAATACCTGTACTTTCTACTTCTTACATGTTGAACTCAAATACCTGTACTTTCTACTTCTTACATGTTGAACACAAATACCTGTACTTTCTACTTCTCACATGTTGAACACAAATACCTGTACTTTCTACTTCTTACATGTTGAACCCAAATACCTGTACTTTCTACTTCTTACATGTTGAACCCAAATACCTGTACTTTCTACTTCTTACATGTTGAACCCAAATACCTGTACTTTCTACTTCTTACATGTTGAACCCAAATACCTGTACTTTCTACTTCTCACATGTTGAACTCAAATACCTGTACTTTCTACTTCTTACATGTTGAACTCAAATACCTGTACTTTCTACTTCTCTCATGTTGAACTCAAATACCTGTACTTTCTACTTCTTACATGTTGAACTCAAATACCTGTACTTTCTACTTCTCTCATGTTGAACTCAAATACCTGTACTTTCTACTTCTTACATGTTGAACTCAAATACCTGTACTTTCTACTTCTTACATGTTGAACACAAATACCTGTACTTTCTACTTCTCACATGTTGAACACAAATACCTGTACTTTCTACTTCTTACATGTTGAACCCAAATACCTGTACTTTCTACTTCTTACATGTTGAACCCAAATACCTGTACTTTCTACTTCTTACATGTTGAACCCAAATACCTGTACTTTCTACTTCTTACATGTTGAACCCAAATACCTGTACTTTCTACTTCTCACATGTTGAACTCAAATACCTGTACTTTCTACTTCTTACATGTTGAACTCAAATACCTGTACTTTCTACTTCTTACATGTTGAACCCAAATACCTGTACTTTCTACTTCTCTCATGTTGAACACAAATACCTGTACTTTCTACTTCTCACATGTTGAACTCAAATACCTGTACTTTCTACTTCTTACATGTTGAACTCAAATACCTGTACTTTCTACTTCTTACATGTTGAACACAAATACCTGTACTTTCTACTTCTTACATGTTGAACACAAATACCTGTACTTTCTACTTCTCACATGTTGAACTCAAATACCTGTACTTTCTACTTCTTACATGTTGAACTCAAACACCTGTACTTTCTACTTCTCACATGTTGAACTCAAACACCTGTACTTTCTACTTCTTACATGTTGAACTCAAACACCTGTACTTTTTACTTCTCACATGTTGAACACAAATACCTGTACTTTCTACTTCTTACATGTTGAACTCAAATACCTGTACTTTCTACTTCTTACATGTTGAACCCAAATACCTGTACTTTCTACTTCTTACATGTTGAACCCAAATACCTGTACTTTCTACTTCTCACATGTTGAACTCAAATACCTGTACTTTCTACTTCTTACATGTTGAACTCAAACACCTGTACTTTCTACTTCTCACATGTTGAACTCAAATACCTGTACATTCTACTTCTTACATGTTGAACTCAATACCTGTACTTTCTACTTCTTACATGTTGAACTCAAATACCTGTACTTTCTACTTCTTACATGTTGAACACAAATACCTGTACTTTCTACTTCTTACATGTTGAACTCAAATACCTGTACTTTCTACTTCTTACATGTTGAACTCAAATACCTGTACTTTCTACTTCTCACATGTTGAACACAGATACCTGTACTTTCTACTTCTCACATGTTGAACTCAAATACCTGTACTTTCTACTTCTTACATGTTGAACTCAAATACCTGTACTTTCTACTTCTCACATGTTGAACTCAAATACCTGTACTTTCTACTTCTCACATGTTGAACACAAATACCTGTACTTTCTACTTCTTACATGTTGAACTCAAATACCTGTACTTTCTACTTCTCACATGTTGAACTCAAATACCTGTACTTTCTACTTCTTACATGTTGAACTCAAATACCTGTACTTTCTACTTCTTACATGTTGAACTCAAATACCTGTACTTTCTACTTCTTACATGTTGAACTCAAATACCTGTACTTTCTACTTCTTACATGTTGAACTCAAATACCTGTACTTCCTACTTCTCTCATGTTGAACTCAAATACCTGTACTTTCTACTTCTCACATGTTGAACACAAATACCTGTACTTTCTACTTCTTACATGTTGAACTCAAATACTTGTACTTTCTACTTCTCTCATTTCCCAAACAGCTAGTTCCTTTAGTCTGAATGTGTGTTGGTGCGTGATCATTATTCTTTAGAGTCACTGCGTGCCTATTGGTTGGAACACGATCCGTGTATCCATCACTTCCTGGTCTTCTCTAAAGAAGAGGGACCAATGGAAACGTTGTCATGTTGCCGTTGTTCAGCATGGAAACATTCATTAGCTAACAATGACATTATTGTTCTATTAATATAAAGGGAGGTCAGGTACTCTTTAAAGCAGCTGCTAGCTATGGGTACTTTTTACTGAAGTACACTTCAAAGCCTCTTTACTTTGACTTGAGTAAAGAAGTTCAGTCAGTACTTCTACTTTCACCAGAGTATTTTTAAACACAAGTATCTATACTTCTACTTGAGTAAAGGATGTGTGTACTTTTGCCATCTCTGGGGGGGGGGGCGGCAACGGAGTCAAGGGGGCGGGGCTTGTGTTATGACGTTAATTGGGATATTTTTGGAGCCGTATGTATGCTCACGGGGAGCTAATGGAGACATAGCTGGAATCCTTTTGCACTGAGGACCTCCACAGCGGCCCAGAGCAGCTGTTCTTTCCTTCAGGGGGGGGTCCTGTGGGGGGGTTTCGGGGGGGGGATCCTGAGAGGGGGCCCTGTCCGCCCTGTTTGACCCAGTCGGGACACACCTGGACCTGTCAGGGCGGAGAGAGCGGACACGAGCAGGTGCGCCGTTTAAATTCATGGCAGCAGGTGTCAGAAGGAGTTTCGAGAAGTTCAGCTGAAGTTCAAAAGTATGCAGGAACTTCTCTCAAGGATACGGCACTATTTTAAAAGCTATTTGCAGTAGTGTCCTGGTCGTTGGTGATGCAGATAGGCACGTACTTCTGTCCGCCTAATATCAGAGAAGTAGTTATCCTCTGTTATTGTGCTTTTCAAAAAGGACACTTTTTGCGTTACCGTATTGTCTGTCACTTTTTTTGTTTGCCTTCCTTTGCTCCAAAAAGTGGTAAAATGTGAAAAATATATATTGGGTTACATAAAGCATGCCGTACTTAGTTGTATTTACCGTATCGGCCTGTAGTACTCAAGGGAATGTGCATGTATGGCCGACACTTCATTTGAAGCCTTTATCCCTATTTTTTTCGGATAGGAAATTGGAATGATGAAAGACCTCCAAGAAACATATCAAACTTAAAAAAACTCCCAAATAATGGGATCTATTTGGATCCATAAAAAGTGTAAACTTCCAGGCAAGGATGTTGGAATATACTGGTATTGATCAAATGTTAAAATAAACATAGTATAGTGTAAATAATCCAGCCCCTCTTAAAGGGCCCATGTCATGCTTTTCTGGTTATTACCTTGTGTGTGATGAAGGTTTTTATACATGTAAGCGTATAGGTCCCCACAAGGATGGTAATGCTAGGCCACACACACCCACACACAGACACACACACTTTATTTGCATGTGTGTAAGTGTGTGTACATGCTCATCAGTATCACAACAATGCACAATAGCCATGTTAAATATCTATTGATGTTTTTAGATCCACAAAATATAAAGTTTGTGTTTTTTTACCTCATCCATGCCCTTTCTCCATCTGTCACATGTCATGTGAACGTGAGGCCTTCTTTGCATGTGGCCTCTCACACACACACACACACACACACACATACATACACACACCCGTTATTTGCATGTGGCCTCTCTCTCACACACACACACACACACACACACGTTTTTGCATGTGTGTACGTGTGTACGTGCTCATCAGTATCCCAGTTGAGCTTATCCTGGTGTTAATCATGAGCCTGGTCGTGTGCATGTTAAGTAAGAGAAGCGGAAATAATGTGGTTCAACAAAGACCCCCCCCCCGCCCCCGCCCATCTGTCACCGTGAGCAGGAGGAAAGAGAAAATCTGCAAAAAGCTGCAATTTGAGTCATGAATATTAAATATAGCTGTGAAGAGCCCTGCTGAGATCCCCACCCACAGAACAGACCTCTCCATGCATTACACTATATATCAAGCATGTGACAATAATAATAAGACAGGCACCGAGCGCTTCACTGACACGTATTTGATGTGTGTACTTGACTTAAAGACACAATGAAGCACTTTGCAAGTTGAAATAGATATTGATATCCCTGTGCACGTGATCAGTTCATAGCAGTCTGTTTATATCCATGAACAAACAGGATTAAGCGGCACTCAACAACCACATCGGATAGCAGCCTCACATCGTAATGTATTATAGCAGGGATTATAATCTGGATTGTATTTGCATTTAAAGTATTTTAATAATAATATATTACTATTCTTCGTGAACCTGACCTCGAGTCATTGTGAAATGTGTTGTGGTTATTCTTACAGGGCATAATGAATACTGGAGAGTGCGTATAGCTATAATGATACAGCGCTTAAAGCAGATTATTATGCAAGCTCACAATGTTTATAAAATGGGACTCGAGGTTCAAGAGGTGAAAAAACACATCGAAATGGAGCTTTAACGCTGTGCTTTATATCATGTGATACTGTCTGTACAGTACGGATCTTAATTTGAAGCCAACATGATGCACAGCGGCAGCATATGTGATAACGACACACACACACACACACACACTCACACGCTCACACTGACCTGCCCTACTCTTCTCATATTCAGGTCAGCAGGGTGACACTGGTTCTTAAACGGCCAATCAGTCGTGTGTTCTGTGAGAGTATATGATTGTGTGTGTGTGTGTGTCAGCGCGTGTGTGTGTGTGTGTGTGTGTGTGTGTGTGTGTGTGTGTGTGTGTGTCATTGTCAGCGCGTGTGTTTTGCCAAGAGTGCAGTAGAGCAGAACGTGTGCAGTGGATTAACATGAACACAAACTGACACACGGCGCGTAAAGGAGAGATTATATTCTGATGAACCGCAAAGAGACGACGATGAGGTAAAAAGACATTTTACAGTTCTGGGAAATAATTGAGGAAGAAATCGTCGAAACGCTGTCGTTGATTCATTCGACTTGATCCGCAGAAAGTAATCGCCAACTATTTGGATTGATTTGTCCTTGTTTCATTTAAAAGACATTTTAAAGACATTCACTTGGAGTTCAATGGACCTTTCTTCACTATCTGCTGATGTGTTATTCACCAAACTATTATTAAACTATGAAATAGCCGCAGCCTTAGTCCTTATTTGAATTTCTGTTGAGTTTTTTTTAATGTTTTGGCCATTTCAAAGCCCCTCTTTAAAGGCTGCATCTGATCAGTGTTCCTAAAGACGAAACACAATCGACTTTTGAGTCTTAAGTTCATGCAAACGTGATCCATTACGACAAGATCTACACACATAAATACATCTGCAGTACCCCCACCGATCGATAGATACATCTACGTTTTTTAAAGAGCATCACATCCCTTTTACATTTGATGTTTGCACAATTATTTCTGTAGGCAACGAGCCGAATCTGAATCTAGGCACGGCAAGGCAAGGCAAGGCAAGGCAAGGCAAGGAAAGGCAAGGAAAGGCAAGGCAAGGAAAGGAAAGGAAAGGAAAGGAAAGGAAAGGCAAGGCAAGGCACGGCAAGGAAAGGAAAGGCAAGGAAGGAAAGGAAAGGAAGGAAAGGAAAGGAAAGGAAAGGAAAGGAAAGGCAAGGCAAGGCAAGGCAAGCAAGCAAGGCAAGGCAAGGCAAGGCAAGGCAAGGAAAGGCAAGGCAAGGCAAGGCAAGGCAAGGCACGGCACGGCACGGCAAGGAAAGGAAAGGAAAGGCAAGGAAAGGAAAGGCAAGGCAAGCAAGGCAAGGCAAGTTTATTTATATAGCACCTTTCAACACAAAAGTATCAATCAATATAAATACTCAATATAAATACATTAGCTACAGCAGCTATTGTAAAAGCATGTTCAGCATAGTTGTGGATGCGGCGTGTCTTCAGGAGTATTTCTTCCTGCTGGAGCTGCACCTCAGTGTGAGTGTGTGAGTCCGCGGGTCGTTTAAGTGTCCAGAAGCATTCAGGAAATGTCTGGAAGCCTTGGCAGGAATCTGTCCCCAAACAGCGTGAAACTGCTCGGCCCGCACACCAAGTCCTCGCTCTTATTGAGTTATGGTGTGAAATGAATCCCAGAGGATATATAATAAGCCCCGCAGATGTTCTAGTGTCCCCCTAAGTCTCTTTGTAGTGGTTATTAAAGTTATGAAACAAGTTACAAAAGCCATGCGTCTGAATATGACTTTGGGCTTTAGAGTTCTGCGGACTTGTTCCCTTCTGGATTTGATGTTTGCTCGATTGCTCCTAGATGGAAAGGAGACCAATCTTAATTAATGTCTTGTAAACCCTTTCATTGATCTCTGAGATATACTCGTTTTAAACACAATAATCTGAATAAAATCACCTTATTTCGACGACGTTTACAAAGTATTCAGTTTCGAGACCTTTCCAAGCTGCTTACATGACGATGGCAAGTGTGAGTTGTTGCTTATTTGCATTCAAGATGCTGAAAAATACTAACTTTTGATGCCCGCATTTCAAGAGGAATATAATAATAATAATAATAATGCATTTTATTTATGGGCGCCTTTCAAAGCTCTCAAGGACACCGTACAGAGCATAATTAAAGAAGAGCACACAGTAATACAAGACTTAAAAAATACTTAAAAAACAGAGACTTAAAATCAGTTGAGCAGAGATTAGGAAATGGAATACGCCAGTTTAAAAATATGTGTTTTCAGGCTGGATTTGAAGGCTGGGAGTGAGTCCATATTGCGGATAATATACACTAATATAAGTGTAATATGTATTTTTTACAATCCATGCTAATAGATAGATTTAAATTGTTCAGAAAAAGGGTAGACAATTCAATATGTTCTGCATGTATACGTAGTCACTGACTCAGTTTAAAGTGTCTGGTCGGGTGAAGTAAAAAAGCAGTCTTCCCTTATACTTAATATAAAATCAATTGCCTATAATAATAATAATAATAATAATAACTGATATTTCTATAGCGCCTTTCAAGGGACCCAAGGTCGCTTTACGGGAATAGGGCAAGCACAAACAAAACAAAACAAAAGTCAGACAGACGAAACAACAGATCGATTAGGGGCCGAAAGCCTTGATGAACAGATGGGACTTGAGGGTCCTTTGAAGGCGTCCAGTGTGGGGATGTTGCGAATCTCCGCAGGGCGAGCGCTCCAGAGGGTGGGGGCTGCCACGCTGAAGGCTCTGTCCCCGAAGGTTCTCAGTTTGGTGCGGGGGGTGGTGAGCAGGCCGGAGTCTGAAGACCGCAGGATCCGGGGTGGGGCATGTGGGTGGAGGGTGTCCGATAGGTACTGGGGGGCAAGGGCACGGAGGGACTTGTAGGTCAGGAGGAGGACTTTGTAGGTGATGCGGGACTTGACCGGCAACCAGTGGAGGTGGATGAGGGTGGGAGTGATGTGCTGCCACGGCTTTGTGTGTGTGAGGACCCGAGCTGCACAGCTTTGGACATACTGTATACTATATAACTGTTTTTATGCATTTCTCTGTATTTCACACTTGATGGGATGCGGAGGATCCTTCTCGTACCATGTGATTTGCTTCTAACAAAGCGCCATTGTCCTTCTGTTCGTCACCCTGACACCGTCTAATTTAGGAGAAGTGAAGAAAAAAAAGAGCCCGATGTCTCTAATAAATATTAATTCAACACGGAACAAAGGCACGGGTAAAGTGTCACTTTTCTCGCATGCAAAAAAAGCAATTAACATTCAGATCGAGGACCTTTTGTTCACTTATTAGACGATGTCACGTCCTTGATGAATGTTCAAAACACACACTTAGAGAGGAGCGTGCCTTCAGTCTGGATCTGAGTATCTGCACGTCACGATGTGTCATATTTAAGGGACTAAATCAAGACTCATGGCAGCGCTTTGAGGTGGTCTTTCTCCATGTGCAGCCGTGTGTGTCAGATGATTATTATCCGGCGAGTCATGGCTCTGATAAAAGAGAACGGCTGATGATGAAGACGAGCTTTCTTTGTGAAAATGGTGTTTGCGACCCTGCGTTAATCAGGCTGTTTCCCCCACTCGGTTGCAAAATGTTAATTCATGAATATTTTAATTGAAAGTTCAACTGGGCTCAGGACGGAAAGATTAGCATGGTGTTGGCTCTGAACCTCAGATAGTGGAGATTTTGTATATTTTTGTCCGGTAAAAAAGAAAACACGGCTTTATTGAGACATAGTTTCCTGAGTTATTACATCATGTGAGTATTAGGTGTATGTGCTCATAGACGTCTATACAACTTGTTTGGAGTCTCCTCCACAGATATTCTTATATAATTATGAAAGAAACTATTCTTTGAGACGCTTCTTCGTTGTCTTCAGACTTGGAGGTTGCACAGAGGAAAAACTAAAAGTTCTTTGCACTCTCAGTAAATCCTCAAATTAAACCCTGAGTTAAATCCTAGATCAAACGCACATTAAAGCGTCTTTCACACATTGTCTTCAGTGATTGTAATTTCATGTTATATGTCTTAATATGTGTCCTTGTTGACGTTGCTGCTGTGATGCAAAAAAACATTTCAGATCCGACAACAAAGCCTCTTATTGTATCGTTTCCCAAAGTTAGAACAATGCTCTATGACTTGTGATATTAAAACACAAACTCAGGTGTGTTCAGGTGTAAAGATGTTAAAGTGTCTCCCCTCTCTCCCCCTGCAGGGCCTGACTACATCAAGCAGCCTCAGAAGGAGCCCGTGGAGATTAAAGAGGTCCCTGTTGAAAAGACGGAGAAACCCAACAAAGATTCTCCCCAGTTCTACCGAAAGGGCACGACTCCCCCTCGTTCCCCCGTGGCAAATGCCGTGGTCACGCCTCCCCCCTCGCCTCACTCCAGCAAGAAGAAGAAGGATCAGCTTCCCAACAGCAGCAGCAGCCGCAAAACCAGCAAGGAGGAGAAGCCCTCCCGGAAAACCAGCAAGGAGGAGAAGACGAAGTCAGGCAGGAAGTTGAGTAAAGAGGAAAGGGTCCCTGTTGCTGAGGCTCCCCCAAAACCGGCTAAATCTCAGCCTCCCCCTGCATCTGTGTATCCTCCTTCTTCAGTCCCTGTCAATGGAGAGGTCCATAGTGAGTACCACAGCTACTACGTCAAAGCCCCAACGAGGGTCCGTCCACCCCCAGACCCCGAGGAGGATAGAGAAGAAGAGCCAACCATCCTGGATCTGGCACGAATGCCCCCACAGCCCCCAAAATCCTACAGCATCACTCCGAAACCTTCTCTACGGGAGAACAAGAGCGACCCCAAACTCAGGAAGCAGGATTCCCTAAAGCCAAAGAGCCTCGCAGACGCAAAGAAAGCCAGCATGGATATCGCAGACAGCATGGAGGAGACAGTAAGTGCAGGAATGAGACTTTAAACCTTGAAATAAGACAGCATGTCTGTAGTAAACACAAGCTTGAGAGATATTTACGTTTGGTTCTTTACTTTAAAAATGGCAGTTGCTAACAAGTGTCTGAATGAGACGACTAAACGCCAACACGGACAACGTTAGCCGCCTTTAGCTTAGCGGTGGTGACGTGAAGTCATGTGACCGTGCTGTAGTTCCTTTATAGCCCAACATTAGCCACCTTTAGCTTAGCGGTGGTGGCGTGAAGTCATGTGACCGTGCTGTAGTTCCTTTATAGCCCAACATTAGCCTCCTTTAGCTTAGAGGTGGTGACGTGAAGTCATGTGACCGTGCTGTAGTTCCTTTATAGCCCAACATTAGCCACCTTTAGCTTAGCGGTGGTGACGTGAAGTCATGTGACCGAGCTGTAGTTCCTTTATAGCCCAACATTAGCCACCTTTAGCTTAGCGGTGGTGACGTGAAGTCATGTGACCGTGCTGTAGTTCCTTTCTAGCCCAACATTAGCCTCCTTTAGCTTAGCGGTGGTGACGTGAAGTCATGTGACCGTGCTGTAGTTCCTTTATAGCCCAACATTAGCCGCCTTTAGCTTAGCGGTGGTGACGTGAAGTCATGTGACCGTGCTGTAGTTCCTTTATAGCCCAACATTAGCCTCCTTTAGCTTAGCGGTGGTGACGTGAAGTCATGTGACCGAGCTGTAGTTCCTTTATAGCCCAACATTAGCCGCCTTTAGCTTAGCGGTGGTGACGTGAAGTCATGTGACCATGCTGTAGTTCCTTTATAGCCCAACATTAGCCGCCTTTAGCTTAGCGGTGGTGACGTGAAGTCATGTGACCGTGCTGTAGTTCCTTTATAGCCCAACATTAGCCGCCTTTAGCTTAGCGGTGGAGACGTGACGTCATGTGACCGTGCTGTAGTTCCTTTATAGCCCAACATTAGCCGCCTTTAGCTTAGCGGTGGTGACGTGAAGTCATGTGACCGTGCTGTAGTTCCTTTATAGCCCAACATTAGACGCCTTTAGCTTAGCCGTGGTGACGTGAAGTCATGTGACTGTGCTGTAGTTCCTTTATAGCCCCACATTAGCCACCTTTAGCTTAGCGGTGGTGACGTGAAGTCATGTGACCGTGCTGTAGTCCCTTTATAGCCCAACATTAGCCACCTTTAGCTTAGCGGTGGTGACGTGAAGTCATGTGACCGTGCTGTAGTCCCTTTATAGCCCAACATTAGCCACCTTTAGCTTAGCGGTGGTGACGTGAAGTCATGTGACCGTGCTGTAGTTCCTTTATAGCCCAACATTAGCCTCCTTTAGCTTAGCGGTGGTGACGTGAAGTCATGTGACCGTGCTGTAGTTCCTTTATAGCCCAACATTAGCCTCCTTTAGCTTAGCGGTGGTGACGTGAAGTCATGTGACCGTGCTGTAGTTCCTTTATAGCCCAACATTAGCCTCCTTTAGCTTAGCGGTGGTGACGTGAAGTCATGTGATCGTGCTGTAGTTCCTTTATAGCCCAACATTAGCCTCCTTTAGCTTAGCCGTGGTGACGTGAAGTCATGTGACTGTGCTGTAGTTCCTTTATAGCCCAACATTAGCCACCTTTAGGTTAGCGGTGGTGACGTGAAGTCATGTGACCGTGCTGTAGTTCCTTTATAGCCCAACATTAGCCACCTTTAGCTTAGCGGTGGTGACCTGAAATCATGTGACCGTGCTGTAGTTCCTTTATAGCCCAACATTAGCCACCTTTAACATAGCGGTGGTGACGTGAAGTCATGTGGACCGAGCTGTAGTTCCTTTATAGCCCAACATTAGCCACCTTTAGCTTAGCGGTGGTGACGTGAAGTCATGTGACCGAGCTGTAGTTCTTTTATAGCCCAACATTAGCCTCCTTTAGCTTAGCGGTGGTGACGTGAAGTCATGTGACCGTGCTGTAGTTCCTTTATAGCCCAACATTAGCCTCCTTTAGCTTAGCGGTGGTGACGTGAAGTCATGTGACCGTGCTGTAGTTCCTTTATAGCCCAACATTAGCCACCTTTAGGTTAGCGGTGGTGACGTGAAGTCATGTGACCGTGCTGTAGTTCCTTTATAGCCCAACATTAGCCTCCTTTAGCTTAGCGGTGGTGACGTGAAGTCATGTGACCGTGCTGTAGTTCTTTTATAGCCCAACATTAGCCACCTTTAGCTTAGCGGTGGTGACGTGAAGTCATGTGACCGTGCTGTAGTTCCTTTATAGCCCAACATTAGCCTCCTTTAGCTTAGCGGTGGTGACGTGAAGTCATGTGACCGTGCTGTAGTTCCTTTATAGCCCAACATTAGCCACCTTTAGCATAGCGGTGGTGACGTGAAGTCATGTGACCGAGCTGTAGTTCTTTTATAGCCCAACATTAGCCACCTTTAGCTTAGCGGTGGTGACGTTAAGTCATGTGACCGAGCTGTAGTTCTTTTATAGCCCAACATTAGCCACCTTTAGCTTAGCGGTGGTGACGTGAAGTCATGTGACCGTGCTGTATTTCCTCTATAGCCCAACATTAGCCTCCTTTAGCTTAGCGGTGGTGACGTGAAGTCATGTGACCGAGCTGTAGTTCCTTTATAGCCCAACATTAGCTTTTTACTTTAGAAATCATAAAGTGGTGTTAATATGTGGAGATTATTCTGCTGAAAAAAACGTGCAAGTATCATTAACGTTGAATAATCCAGAATCACATGGAGAAATCCCATTGGCTTTTTGTAGAGATGCTGCCTTCAGGGTCCAGACTCCACATTTTGACAAATAAAAGTCTCAATTAGAAACCAGGTAACTTGTGTCAGATGTTATAGGTTGGTAAGACTCACTACAACTACATGTCTTAGCTAATTTTACATAAACCATGAGCACTCAAGTATAATTAATTCACATTTCTCGTAATAGCAAACAAGAGAGGTGAAAAAAAGCAGACCTGAATACGTTTCTATTCCTCGATGCTTCATATTTTCTCAGTCTGTATCAATGGTGTGATAGTTGTTGTATATTATTATGTAATATCTGGTATTAATCATAATGCCTTTTCTTTTTTTGCAGGGTCCTAACTCGGTGCTTGTTGCTATGGTTATGCTGCTGAATATTGGCCTTGCAATTATATTTGTCCATTTTCTGACATGATGATGCTGTTTCTCAGGTACGTTCATTTATTCTACCGCACACTTTCATTCATCAGTTGTAAATGGAAACGCACGAGGTGATTTAATGCAGAGGTGTTCAAAGTGAGAGGCTCCCTGAATGGATGTTACGTAATATTACAGTTAGTTACTCACAGAAGATCACATAGGGCTGCAACTACGGATTAGTTTCAATATTGATTAACCTGTTCATATAATCTGGATCGAATGGTAGGTTGATTGGTTTATAAAATGTAAAAGAACGACTATCAGTGTTCCCCAAAAATGTAAATATATTTTTACGTGAACAAGTTAAAGATATCAACTTAACTTTCAAAGAGGAGTAAGGAAAATGGAAAATATTGACATTAACGTAATGAACCGATCTAGCCTAAACTTCGGGGGATTTTACTGTTCTTCCCATTTTCCGAATACAGAAACTGAGTTAAAAAATTGAAAGGACAGGAAAGTTTTTAATTAGCATGTTTAATATGTGTACTCTGAAGTTAAACTCCCAAGTTTCTCACGTTTATGGGATCAGACCAGTGGCGAACCGCCAGGGCCTTCAAGGCATTCAGAGAATACCCTGCTCACTCAGATAAAACAAACAAAAAATCGATTTAATTATATAAATAAAATGTAATAAAATGAATAAATGAGAACGGTATCTGTGTTGTTGATCTGTAATATCACAGTGTTACGTTGATTTGTTTGTCCTTATCGGACCATGCACTACGCATTTCAGTGGTTTTGTGTTAGAAAAGAAAGCAACCAATCAAATCGTGTTCTGGGTCTCTGGGTAGCATCTCCTTCACCAAGGTATTCTACATCCTTGATCGAATGCCCTGGCCGTTGCCCTTGGTTCCAGGGTGCTCTAGAAGGCCCGCTAGTTAACTGGAGAGAGACAGAGGAGATGAATGCGACGAAGCAATTCATGCCGTTTTATTGTTTTTAACGTTGCAACAGGTGAAGATGAATGTACCCTTTAAGACGACAATTCAGTGAAAAGACGGACATTATAACGCCTTGTGGGGGGGGGGGGGGGGTCCAGTTGTGATAGACACGGTTCGCCACTGGATCAGATATCTAAGTTATGATCACAAAGGCATCCAGGAATTGAGCAAAAGTAAACCAGTAAAGTAAGGTTTACTTTGCCGAAGTGAATACGCACAGTTTCAGACTTTAAACACCCCTGCATTAATGTATTTATGAGTATTTACAAATATGAATCTGACCTTTTTATACTCCATGTATCATTAAATCCACCCCTCCTTCTACTTTCTTGTTTATTTCTAGTCTTTACATTGTTATTGTACAATAGCCGCGTTCACACCGCAGTACTTTTCCCACTTTAGTTCCGAAATGGCGCGTTCACACCAAAAAGAGCCG
The DNA here is from genome assembly GCA_023974075.1 of Chaenocephalus aceratus. Classification (NCBI taxonomy): domain Eukaryota; kingdom Metazoa; phylum Chordata; class Actinopteri; order Perciformes; family Channichthyidae; genus Chaenocephalus; species Chaenocephalus aceratus. The sequence goes on along the minus strand of JAMFTG010000691.1, from coordinate 101,724 downwards.
GAACTAGAACTTAGTTCATCAGAACCTTTTTCACCCCCTTTTCCGTCCCTGATAGAGAGCAGGGACTTTCGTGGGAGGAAAAGGTTCCTTTGTCTGATTGGCTGGCGGATTGCAAACCACGCCCCGTAACACTCCCAAAAGGTGTTGTGAAGCCGCCATTTTATTATCCTCGCATTAGCATTATTAGCATTAGCCCAGCGCAGAAACGCAGAGAGACTAACTTATGGCAACACAAAATAAAACATGGGAGCGGTGGAGATGAGGAGGTGTCGGCGTTCTGGCGATTTACTCTGAAGGCTTCAGTAGAAGCTGCTGGGAGTCCCAGCAGCTTCTACTGAAGCCTTCCCCAACTCCGGGGACTTCCGGCCGGGGACTTTGGGCGGCAGTATACGCCGTGAAGTGGTTTGCGGCCTGCCAGTAAACCCAAAGCAGAAGAAGAAGAAGTGACGTCAGCGGCTTCATTTGCCTAATCCTCCCTCAGGGACTTATTCCGGTGTGAACGCGATCTGTACTTAGTTCATGAGAACTAAAGAGTTCTCATGAACTAAGTTCTCATGAACCTTTGTGGGAAAGCACTGCGGTGTGAATGCGCCTAATGCCATGTCTTTTGATGCTGCTGCCAACATGTCCCAAATTGTGATCAATAAAGAACTTCTTATCTTCATGTTGCAGTGAAACCTTCGCGACCGGTCCAGTTGCATCGCCGGCCTTGAAAAAAGAAAATGGCGCCCTGTGAGACACGGGGTGGCGGCCGTAGGAGAATCAGGAAGTGAAGGTGAAGGCCCCCCCCAAAAAACACCACCCTGTCAGGGGCCTTTTCTTCGGGGGCCACACCTGTCGATTAGCAGCTCCTCCTGGGGGGGAAATGTCGTGTCTAGTGAGATGATAAATAAAAATAAAAAAAGTTTAAAAATGCAAAACCACACAGTGTGGGAAACGGACGGTCGCAGGAGTGTGGAGATGCACTTTGAAATATGACGGGAGCAAACAGCTGCCTTTCTATTTTGCCATCTGACGTTTTGATGGGGAGATGTGAGAAGGCGACCCTTTTGGGGGGGTATCGCTGAGGGAGGGGCTCGTTTTCTGGGGTTACACCAAATCCTGCACGAGGAAACTGCTCCACGGTCACTCAGTCTTACTCTGTTCACACAACTCCCTCCACCGTTACCCAGGATGCACTGCTCTGAAACCTCCCCGTGCATGGTACAGTTTTAACATCTCGTTTGTTTTCTTTTTGTTTGTTGTTGAATGTTGCTAGTAGTTGAAAAAGGAACATTTCTCCCCACTCTCATTTAGTTTTTCGTTTTATTAAGTTGTAATTTGACATTACACGTTACTGAAAGTGCAATATGTTTTATTTTTTCAAAGAAAAGCTTATAGTATATTTTGCCAAAAAGAAAAAAGAAGGGGGGGTATAGTAATATATTAAAGAAAATCCTTATTTTCCATTTATTTTGTCAGACTCTCATCATTTAAAGTCTCTGGTTTTGAGCCGGTTGTGTTGAGGAAGGAGGTTTAAAAGCTACGTAGCTCTGAGAGAGTGAAGTAACAAATGTCTTATGTTATTTATTAAACCCGAAGGAAGGAAATGAAGCAGTTTGAGTTTCTTTTCTTTTCGCTTTGAATGTCTCCACTAAAATGCAAAGACTGGGTGGGTCGGATGGATCAGGAAGTTGGGTTTATTCAGGTCGAGGCCATGGGGAATGTGGCGCCAGGGAGAGATGCCTTTAAAAAGTCTTTAACAGAACTTCTGTTTACCTCAGAAAGAGATGAGGAAGGGGGAGGGGAAGAGATGCCGTCCTTGTCTTAACTTTGTCGTCGTGCGGGGGATATTCGACTGTCGTCATCGCCTCACGCGTTAGAGCCTCTGTATGTAGTCTTTGTTGCGGAAATGGCATGAGTTTCTTTGATTTAAAAAAAAGTGGTTATTTATATGCATTTTTCTGTCATCACGACCGAGGTTGATTATTTATTCAATGTACAATCGATGGTCATCATTTAAAAACAAAAAGGGCTTTCTATGGTTTTATTTGCTCACATATGGAGCAGCGTCAGATATCAGCAAACAATATATTAAAACATGAACGCAGACCAGGACACTAAATTATTTAAGATTTTATGACAAAATGTGATGCATTTTTCACCCTCTTTTTGCCACGCCCTCTTTTCTTGTTTTAACGTCTTCACCAGAGCGTGGTGGAGCTTCGGAGGGTTTAACAGAACAGTGTATGGGATATTTTTGGAAATGCAGCATTGCATGTTGGAGTCATTTATATATAGATTATTATATACTATTTGTAAGGATTTTTACAGAGCACAATCCAGAATCTGGTATATGAGTTGGTATTTTTCTAACAATTTGCACACCTGTATTTTGACAATGAATATAACTTGTTTGTAATTGGTAATGTAATGCACATATGATAATGTTTGACAGTGGATAAAAAAATACTTCTAATTGGTTGTACTGTATGTACCATTTTGGGGATGTGAACGGCAGATGTATTGTTTGAGTATTTTCGGAAATGACGAGGAACTGCGGGAGACTTTTGATATCTCAAGGTTCATGTTACCCCACTGATTTGTGCAAAGTCTTTGGAGATGAAGTTATGTGTATAACAATAAAGATGTTATGCCTTGTTAAAACGGGTGTCTCATATTTATTTGCGTACTATACCTTTTCCATTTCCTGTGGTGTGTAATATAGAAAGGCAGTTTCTCTCCTCCCTGACGCAATTAGACAGAATTGGGCAAATAAATGTCTTAATGTGTATTTTGTATGTTTTCTATCCCACTAGGTTTATGTGTGTTTGATAAGTCTAAAATATGACATGTTATGAAAGCAAAATATCACCAAATCTTAAATGTGGTAGTGCATGAAGATACTAAAGCACCTTATAGAGCAGGGGTGTCAAACTCAAGGCCCGGGGGCCAAATCCGGCCCGCGACTTAATTTCATGTGGCCCGCAAGAGCTCTGAAAGAATGTAATATGTTTATTATACGGTTACATGCCGATATATATATACAGATGCACGATGTCCATAAACTACATGTCCCACAATGCATCTTAAATTAGATTTTTATTTTTTATTTAATAATTTTGTGACATTCACTGAAGAGACTTGCACTTATTTGCCCCAGACTTCTTCTTTCAGACGTAGTTATCTATGAAGCTTTTACCCTATCCGATAATAATCAAATTCAGAGGCAATAAAGTAATATAATACATTATTTTAAATATATACAATATTTTTATATAGTCTTAAAGTTACAACCGGCCCTTTGAGTGCAGCCATAATGCTGATGTGGCCCGTGATGAAATTGAGTTTGACACCGCTGTTATAGAGTATACCGTTTCATTGCCGTAAAATCCTACAGGTGCTTTTAAATCGATGGACTCCCTCTTGTCTTATCAGAATGTTTTCAATTCCCCGTCTCATGTTCACTCGTCGAGGTTCATCCTCTCCTCTGAGTTTTAGAGAAATGCTCAGACGCCATTGGACACAATTGGTAAAATGAATGTCTTAAAGGTGGGGTAGGTAAGTTTGAGAAACCGGCTCGAGATCGCTAGAATTTGAAAATACACAACCGGAGAAAATCTGCCACTTCCTCACAGAGCCCCTCCCCAACACACACGAACGCGCACATGACCAATGAGGGCACGAGGTAAGTTTGTGCCCCGAAGGAAGGCTGACAGGCAGGTAGGCATCATACTCGATGTTACTTTTTACAGTATCACGGCTTCTACAGATGACATTTTTTTATGGATTTTTTGTCAAAGCACTTCAGATATTCATTGCTATCGGGATGTTAAGAGCATTCCATGGAATATAACAAAAAGTGTATCTCGAGCCGGTTTCTGAAACGTACCTACCCCACCTTTAAGGTGTATTTTGTAGTATGTCTTCTTTCCCACTTGTATGATTATGTGTGTTTGGTAAGTCTCAAATTTGACATGTTATGGAAGCTTTTTACTTCGATGGACTCTTGTCTTATCAGAATGTTTTTAATTCCCCGTCTCATGTTCACTTCTGTGTATCGTCGAGGTTCGTCCTCTCAGCGACGCTGACCTTCTCATAATGAGGTCCGGGGGGAACAGAGGAGGCAGTAAATCAAAGCATCTTCTGCGAGGTCTCACATCAACGCGGCAGGTGCCTCGGTGTGTCTCGGTCAGTTTGTACCGTTTCCCCCGCTGATCACTCCGGGATTAGTGTCGAGTTACAGCAACAGAGACGCACACACACACACAGACACACACACACACACACACACACACACACACAGACACACACACACAGACACACGCACACACAGACAGACACACACACACAGACACACACACACACACACAGAGACAGACACACACACAGACAGACACACACACACACACACACACACACACAGACAGACACACAGACAGACACACACACACACACACACACACACACACACACACACACACACACACACACACACACAGACAGACAGACAGACAGACAGACCAGACACACAGACACACACACACACGACACACACACACACACCACACACACACCACACACAGAGACAGACACACACAGACAGACAGACACACACACACACACACACACACACCACACACACACACACACACAGACAGACAGACAGACAGACGCAGACACACACAGACAGACACACGCAGACAGGACAGACACACACAACACACACACACACCACACACACACACACACACAGACAGACAGACAGACAGACAGACACAGACAGACACACACACACGACACATACAGACACAGACAGACAGACACACACAGACAGACAGACACACAGACACACACACACCACACACACACACACACACCACACACACACACACAGACAGACGCAGACACACCACCACACACACACACACACAGAGACAGACAGACAGACAGACAGACACACACACAGACACACACACACACACACACACACCACACAGACACGCACACACAGACACACACACACAGACACACACAGACGCACACCACACAGACAGACACACAAACACACACACACACAGACACTTACACACGAACACACAGACACACACTTACACACAGACACACACAGACACACAGACACACACACAGACAGACACACAGACAGACACACACACACACACAGACACACACACAGACACACAGACAGACACACACAGACACACACGCACGCAGACACACACACACACACAGACAGACAGACAGACAGACACACACACACACACACACACACACACACACTACAACCTGCAGAGTTACCATAGTGTGAATTAGAGCAGTGAATATCAGCCCATAACTCCCATTGCTATGTGTTTATCATAATACCACACATGATGTGTTTGTGTTGTCTCGTCGTGCGTCACGTGTTCCCCTCGCCTCAGCAGGAATATTCTCGTGAAGATGAACTCATCAGTAATAGTATAGAATATCTCTGTTACTATTCTGATGCTGGATACGATTTGGTTGCACAAGACAAATATAAACCAAAACCTTATAAGTGTGTCCTTCCTCCATGGAGGCCGCTTCGTAGAATGTGGTGACCGGCCTGATTTACAATTATCTTGTTTATAATCAGCAACACGCTCAATTAGGCCCGTGGCTATAATTAAGCTATCGATGTATCGTGCAATATAAGGGCAGAACTCTTCGTCCCTGCTCACCTTAACGTTGCCCTTTGCCCAGGTGTCTTAAGGTCAGATTGGGCGTGCTCAAAGTGGATAATTCACTGCATAAATTCCATTTTGTATGAATTAATTGAGGCAGCAATAACAAGGACTGAGTTCGGTGGCTGCTATGGGTGGCTCATGTAGCCGCTAGGGATCATGGGAGTTGTCTCACAATCATTGCAGTCGGTTAAGATTGTATTCAGTGATTAACTATCGCTTAACGTTATCAGTTTTCAACATACGACGCTGATGCACGCTCAAAGGTAATACAACTGCCTTTGGGGGAAATGTAAGTACACAACTATATACTGTATATGTGCCCTCGAAAAATGTAAATATGTATTTAAATGAAAGGTATATTGTCAGCAGGTTCCATGTAATTAATAAGGTTAGTTAAAATCCGAACTAATACATTATATTAAGTGTAAAATCACTTTTTTGAAAGTAAGTCTAGTTGTTTTAAGAAAATATAATGCGGTAAAGTTTCATACAATTCCCTACGAATAATTGTTTAGCCAGAAATATTTAAAAAAAATGTAAGCCAATAATAAATTAACATCTTCCCAGTTAATTAGCATTTATTATTATTAATAAATAAATGCATGAATACATAATAATATATAAATAAATAACAAAAATGTTATAATAAGATATTTTTATCAAGGTATTGGTAAAAAAGTATATATATTATTTATAGTTCCTCAATAAATGAACAGTTAATGATTGTTTTATTAAATACAATAATGTAATTGCAGTCATATATATTATTCAAACCAATCAATTAATAATTAATCGATTAGCTTTCCAACACATTAGCCTTTGTTAACGTGCGTAATCACTTATTACAGATACGTGTTGTTCTGTGTAATAACACTGTATCGTGTGTCTGTGGGAATATTTGGACATTCGGTATAAACACGTCTGGCCTCTCAGATGTGAGTTTCTCATATGTCTGTAAATGTAACTTCTGACTGTACTTGCGTCTGAAATAGATTACGGCTTGTAAGCAGTGAGGGGATATCGCTGCTGCTAAGACATCAGTATTAAGCAGATCACTTTACCATGCCTGGCATAGCTTAGCATAGCATCGCTTCATCTGTTATATTTACACAAACAAATCTCAGCCACCGTAAAGCTATCACTCGGCATTTTAAGTTAACGATTATAGAGTAAACAACATTTTCTCTCTGTGTCCCACACTCATGCTGATTAAAGACTGTTCGTGTTGTGTTTATCTGAGCACATGTTGAGAGGTTTTCTCATCACGTTGAGTCCTTACAGTTCAAGCTAACTGGGACAAGCTCGTCACGTCCGTCATGGGAAGCTTCCAGACACGTGTATCAGGGCAATACTATTGAATTAATGCACTTGTTGTCATGGTGATATAAGGGTAACACACTGTTTACTTATGGCCGTTAAGGGCTTCCGTACATATGTGATTATTAAATGCTTTTAATGTGTTATTACCATAATTAAAAACGCTTGTCACGTCCGTCATGGGAAGTTTTCACACGTGTGTATCGGGGCAATACTGCATTGTTGACAACACATATTTGATATCTCATTATCTTGGGAAGAACATTTATATTATTTTAGTATTTACATAATATTTAACAAATAAAACACACTTGTTGTCATGGTAATATAAGGGTAACACACTGTTTAATTGTGGCCTTGAAGGGCGTCCGTACATGTGATTATTAAATGCTTCTAATGTGTTATTTTCAGAATTGAAATAGGGAAATTGTGTAAAATAAATATTGATATACACATAAAAAGGAAATGGTCCAATAACAAAAATTAAGAGAATACAACTATGTGTGTAAACATGAGAAGTTCAATTAAAATCTTGAATACAAAATATATAAAATATTTTTAGAAAGAATAAAATCGTGATATAATATAATACAAAAAACCACATTCAAACATAAGTTAAAGAAAAATGTCTAATAAAAAATCAAATAAATTAATAGAATGAAAGAAAACATGTAACAATACTTATACAGAGCGATAAGAGGGTTATAACACGTTAAAATCATGATGCATTAAAGACATGTGGTCACGGGTTATTGCTCGGTCATTGTGTCAGTCAGCTATTAGCTTATTAGATTCATGAATAATTCAATTATGTAATATTTGTATTATATTACATCCAAGAATCACAGAAGACAGCTGTGTGTCAGAGTTCAAAATACCACCATAACACTGATTACAGTAGTGAGTCTGCATTCAATCCTAAATAAAAAAGGGATTGTTATGATTATACATTACATTTAATCATCTAGACCAGGGGTGTCAAACTCAAGGCCCGGGGGCCAAATACGGCCCGCGACTTCATTTTATGCGGCCCTCAAGAGCTTGCAAAGAATAGAATACGTTTATTATACGGTTACATGCCACTTTACAGAAGCACATTGCCCATATACTACATGTCCCACAATGCATCTCATTTTGTGACATGCGCACTGAAGGGACTTGCAATTGGTTGAAACTATTTTCCCCAGACTTCTGCTTTCAGACGTAGTTAATTATGAAGTCATTATACCCTCTCCGATAATAATCAAATACAGCGGCAATAATGTAATATAATACATAATTTTATATATGTATATTTATATAGCTACAACCGGCCCTTTGAGTGCAACCACAATGCTGAAGTGGCCCGCCATGAAATTGAGTTGACCCCCTGATCTAGACTTTCATGCAAAGAGACGTGATTGTTGGTGACGATGTTTCACGGAGACATTAGGAGCAACATGAGATTATGAGGGCACTGGGGTTTGCTCCAGGCTGAAGGGACGTTGTCCTCAAATCCATTGTGACAACGTTTCCCTCTTTTCACCGAAGAGACGCCCAAAGACATCTCCCCCATCATCAGGACCTTCTGACCTGGTTTCATTCTACTAAACTATTGTCCTCTGCATACATGATTGACGTTTGACCAACCCTTACTATAACTGGTGGTATAAAGAAGTCGAACATTAGGTTTGATAGTCAGATTAATACGAGACATACTTGCCCACTTTCAGGCCCGCCTTAACCTGCCATCAGGCCCTGGGGGATGGGTTTTGTAGGCCCCCTACTTAAACAACAAATCAAAGTAATCTATAGCCTCGTCAGGCTCTGACACACGCACACACACACACACACACACACACACACACACACACACACACACACACACACCGCTGCCGCTCGGTATACAGAACTCATCTGTCCTACATCCTGGCCTACAGGTTTAAGACAACCTGGAAGCTTCGGCATTTCATTTAATAGCTGCTTGTCTCGAAACTCCTTTTCCCTCAACAATTTCCTTTTCCGAGCGCCTTTTTCTCAAACTTTTTCTTCACCGACATTTTCACCTAAACAACCTTCATCTGTCACTCAATCACTCACATTTTGAATAGTTTAGTTTAGTCAATGTATTGAACATGTCAGAAACAAAAAAATATAACAATAATATATATATATATTCTCTTGTTTTCACTCAGATTAATAATTATAACAAAGTACCAAAAAAACAAATAATAACAAACCAAAAATAAATAAATAAATAAATAAGTCACATGTGAAGCATATTCTCATTCTGATTGGCTGTGAAGTGGCGGGTGTCTTATAACTTGTATCAACCACCAGCCACATACATCCAGACCAAATGATGGACAGAACATTACAAAACAATGCATCTTTTTATTGGCTCGTGAGGCCCCTGATCTCCGTAGGCCCCTTGGCGTCAGCCCAGGTCAGCCCGTGCATTCAGCCCACTTTATGTTACTGCGAATACTGAGTAAGCATTGGTGGGAAGTATCAGGGGACATTCACTCAAGTACTGTAAAGTAAGAGTACAACATGAGGTGTGATAGTCAAATAATAATACGACTTAATCTACCACCTTAATGTTGTTATCATCAAGGACGAGAACAACGTGGCGTAAGTGCATCTACTCAAGTGTGTTTACAACTGAGGCAATTTCATACTTTTTAATGGTAGACTATAGCATGTTTTTTTGGTCAATCAAAGGTCTAAATTAAACGGCCACATGTTCAGGTGTATTTCTGTATACTCCTGCGTGAGTTAAATACTCGACAAATTAAGATTATTTTCTTGTTTTATAAGGAGCTTTAGTTAAAAGAAAATGGAGCCTAACCGTTTAAAGTTATATGGAGACATATTTCCAGCTTTATAATGAATATGTTTACATGCACACACAGAGTATCAGATGCGTATACATATAGAGAGATTGCTATGGTTTAATGTGAAAATGTATGGTACAATATTTTTGCTACAGTTTTTATAGGATGCTCAATTTCATTGTATCCAAGTTTTAATAAAAGGTAAAACTTTATTTTTGTGTCTTTTTCTTTTTTGTAGTTGACGGAATAAAAAATATAAATACGTAATGTAACCACTTTCAACTAAAAATTCTAAGTTATATAATTGGGCAAAGCAATTGATATTACACAATATTTTAAGTAAAATCAACTTCACATGAAGTGCATTGTACTTCAAATAACAATTCCAGTCCTTGAATAACTTAAGTTAAATTCACTCAAGTTTTCCTAATGCGTTACTTAAAAAAATAGAAAGTGGTTGACTTAAAAATGTAAGTAAAATCAACTTGACATGAAGTGCATTGTACTTCAAATAACAATTAAAGTCCTTGATTAATTTAAGTTTAATTTATTCAAGTTTTCATAATGCTTTACTTAAATTTTAAAGGCAACCACTTTCCTCTATTTTTTTAAGTAGATTCAACTTATCGGGGCTAGACAATAGTTTGATTTAACTGAGTTTCTCCGACCTAATAGTGTACCACAATATTTCAATATAACATTAAAGGAAAGTATCCATTGATAACCTAGACCTTTCCCACACTGTGGTACTTTTGGTTTTTATGAATCCATTATGTTATTTTGTATTTATTGTGTTCCTTTATTTTTGTCTTCTTCTTAAGTGTTAATGTTGATGTGAAGCACTTTGAATTGCCTCTGTGTCTGAACATGTGCTATAAAAATAAATAAACATATACTGTACCTTCTTGCCTTACTTTCAATTTAGTAAAAGATCATCCACCAATTTAGGCAAAACGGGTAATGCACATTCATATATCAGTTCATCTGCAAGTCTATAAGAACACAAACCACAGTGAGACAAACATTTCATTCGACTTAGTGTCTTTTTTCTAGCAAGTTAACTGCATCCCGCCATTTCCAGAATGGCCTGCTGCGTGTGCAAGAACAGCGAGATCAGAGGGGACGTGTTAACGGGACGGTGAGATCACCCTGCATTACAAGATGCTTTGACTGCATTGTGTGTGTGTGTGTGTGTGTGTGTGTGTGTGTGTGTGTGTGTGTGTGTGTGTGTGTGTGTGTTCCGAGGGTCCACAGCAGCCTCCCTAAAATAGAGCTGAGAGCAGCTGCAGAGAAACATCAAAGCGACTGCCGCCGCCTGATCATAAGCACTAATGGTGTAATGGGGGACTGGAAGGTCAGTGATTGTTTTTGTGTGTGTGTGTGTGTGTGTGTGTGTGTGTGTGTGTGTGTGTGTGTGTGTGTGTGTGTGAACAGGCTACTGGAACTTTCTGGAACACAAACTGACAGCATAGCTAAGCCTGGTATTACTGTAAGACAAATACCAGGCCAGGTGTGACGGCTGCAGAACTCACATGTGCTGCCGCCGTGACTTAAAAAACAAAATCATCTCCCACCAGTTCTTTCTTTAATATCTGTGTGTGATTCCCTCCCCCCGCGTCACACACACACACACACACACACACACACACAGTTTGCTGGCACGCTCAGGCTACTCTTAGTGTCCCGTCTCGGATATCTGCGTCCATATGCAAGCCTCACATTTCAGCAGTCATCACTTTTGCTGCATGACAGAAGCAGGATCAGGGCAAAGTCACATTCTGAACCTGACCGTGACTACAGTATGTACCCACTTAATCTCCAGCCTCCCTCACACACCCTGTACCTGTTCAGGAGACATTATGGGATGTGATGAAGGCCTGTTGATGCAAACAACAACCCCATGTTAACCGAGGAAATTCTTTCTGGATGAAAATGCAAGGTTATAACTAATTCAGATGATAATCAAAGTAATGCAGAACATGCAGAGGGAAGTTTCATAACCCTAAAATGTTTTAAAGTGAATTATCATCATGTTTAATTCATGTTTACATAATTATGTAGCTTTAGTTGTTGTTTTTATTTGATTGTTGTGTAATTGGTTAGTTTTTATGCTGTCTCGGGTGTAAAATGAAAACATGGTGAATACATGAACACAAACTGAACTTTGTAAGGTACATGAAGAAGGGCAGAGTACATGCCTCTTTCTCTCCCCTCCGTCTCTCTCATTCTTTCTTGAATCCAGATTTATGGGCCTGCAAAATGTCTCTGTCATGTCCAATCAGCACCTGCTGTCGCGCATCACAGCTCGTGGAGATACTCTGAAACACAGGCGCCCCCTAAAGGCTTCACAGCGCAAATCATCTCTTCATGACTGGCCTGGAAACCAGTGGAAATCTGACAAGTCATCTCAGGTCTTTATCATAAATAAAATCACATTGTCATCCTACCCCTCTTATTGTGAAACCATGGATCATGAGACGATGGACCCCTGCACAGTCATACTGCCTTTCTAAAAACATCGCACGGTGGTTAGATATCCAATAAAAGCCTCTGATATGTTGCTTGTTCTCTTGGACAAGTATTGTGACACCGGATTACGAGACAATTCAAAAGGCCCATACATAAGGCAAGGCAAGGCAAGGCAAGTTTATTTATATAGCACTTTTCAACGCAAGGCAATTCAAAGTGCTTTACAAAAAAAATGAAAGACATTAAGCATTCAAAAAGAAAAGCTAATAAAATAAACATTAAGGAAAAATACATGGATAAAAGTCAAGACACACACATTTAGTCTCTTTTTGTTGCTTTTTGGGTCATTTTTTAAGACAATTTGGGTGGTAATTTTGTGTCTAGTTGTATTTGTTTTGGTCTTTTGCCATTGTTGTTCTGTGGAGATATAAATTAGATGTCCGCTAATAACAGCCTCTGATTTGCATGTTGTTTGTTCTCTGTTGTAAAGGTAAGATATGTTGTATCCTTGGAGAAAACTCACACACTAATAACTAAGAAAAATACAATGTAAATGTAACTTTCATATTGACGTTTTATTGCAACGAACACGAACTGAGTTAAAAGGGACCGTTCATCTCTGCGATTGAAATCCCTACGGAGGACATTTATAGCGGACCTGGTGCTCACCTAAAGTAGTTCCGGGTATAAACAGCCTGGTGGCTAACGTTAGCTGAACCGCAATCCTCTCCTGCTGATTCTTCTACTGAATTGGTGAGAAACTGTGTTGTGTTTGTGATTACAAGTTGTTCTGTGTTGTTGTGTCTCTGACTTAATATCCCATATAAATGTAATGTCCTCAATAAAGGAATTAAAGTCCTTTTTGTGAGGCGTTAGCATGTTAGCAACAGATAGCTAACGCCGAAAAACATTTTCAACGGACAAGAAAAGAGCAGTTTTAAATGGCATTTGAATGAATTGAGCAGAACAGTTGGCAGCTTTGTGACATGTATTCTAACTAAAGCCATGTTACACTATTGTAGTGTTTTATTGTATTAGATGTAGCTGTTTCTGGTACAGGGTGACTGTCACAAATTCACTAAAACAACAGGCCTAACTAACTGTGAGCACAAACCTTAATTATTATTAAATAACATGTGTTTTCTCCGCGTTAAAGTCCTTTATGTGTATATGTTGTTGTTGTTCTTACGTGATGTGTTGTCTCCTTTCAGGGTAAACAATAATCCCGGAGCAGGATGGGTGAGTTCATCTGATTTAAGTAAAAGCACAAATCAGAAAAGGCACTCTTAAGTATAAAAAGTACTCATTGTGCAGAAAAATGTATTTTAATGTGTATATAATAATATTTATATATGTTACAATTCTAGATAATATTGTTGCATAGAGACGAGCAAAGTTCTGATTTACTTTCTGTAGAATATTGACATTATTTCACTCGTTTTATTTTTACAGATACATTTAGTTAAAAGTAGCTGAAGCTCTTTAATACATGTAGAAGTATAAAGTAGCATTACATGTTAAAGTACAAGTACCTCAAAATTGTACTTAAGTTCAGTAAATGTACCTATCATACTAACAATAACTTTATTGATGTATCAGTATTTTAAATCAATTTTCAAAGACACTAAAAACATTATCAATTGTGAAAGTATTATTTTTACATGATCCTATAAATGTTTAAGAAATGCATAGGGTTATCATATGTTCTTGCATTTATTAAATGTCTGATCGTGTGTGCTGACTCAATAGTAAACATTTTCTTGGGCCTTTCTCCAAAGTCCCAGCTGTTATTATAACAGTTGTCTGGAGTGTGTGTGTGTGTGCGTGCTGCAGCTGTTTGAGGTTGTCACTGTTTGCTGCTTCACAGACGGAGAAGAGAGAACCTACGGTGGCTGTGAAGGGCCAGATGCCATGTACGTGAAGCTGATCTCTTCGGATGGCCACGAGTTTATCGTGAAACGGGAACACGCCTTAACATCCGGGACGATCAAAGCCATGTTGAGCGGACCTGGTGAGGATTTGGGGAAATTATTTACAGTATCGCAAACTGCTTAAAGTAAGGAACGCATGCAGACGTTTTTGTGGGGATTAGCTCGTAACTTTTTCCAGGCTGCTGGATTCCTGTTATGACCAGTCGATGGCACTGTGCGCACTCCATACAACTACTAGTTAACTTCCTATTTCACTTGTTATGAATCAACCCACGAAGCGCCTGTTAAAGGAACCCACCTAACATTAAAATATTACATTATACGAACCACTAATTTACTAACAGACAGGAATTATATATTTGTTTTAAAGAGAAGGATCTTAAGGAAAGATATCAAAATATTATATGTGAAAACTAGTGGTGCACGATAATTATCGGTCCGATATTAGGAATTATGACGTCATCCCGATAAAAGTATATAATAGCCCCGATAATATAAAATATATTTTTTGGGTAAACAAAAGAAGAGATCCTGCGGTGTGGGTGGGTTTGGGATGAGGGGCGCTTGTTTTTTCACTCGGCTCCTCCCGTTCTGCCAGTACTGTGGTGTTAGTGGTTAGGAAGAGGGGAGTTCTTCACAAAGCCAGCGCTCCCTAACTCGTGCCTGGCTGTGACGTAAACGGCGTGCGGCCGTGAAGCCAGGACAGCAAACAAACATGTCGTCGGTAGTATGGGACTATTTCAAAGTTCCAGAGTGAGATAGTTCGCTTGCTATCTGTATTAACAGATGCAGAAGTTCCACGAGGAGGAAAAGGCAACGAGCTATAATACTTCCAACCTGATTAGTCGCCTGAAACATCGCCATGGCTACGATGGTGTGTTCAAAGCGTACGAAGACGCCTGCGCTGCTAAACTAGCGGCGAATCCAAAGCCAGCTGCAAAGGCACCGGGCTTTCACCTATCCACGAGGCTTTTGAGAAAGGCAAGAAGTTTATTTGGGAAAATAAATCTGGTCACTTTGAAGTCAGAACTGTTCTTGGCTTTGTTTTGTTCACAGTAGTAATGCTCATGTCCTTTGCTCACTACAAGTCTCTGTTTACCACCAGGTGTGCAAAAACTACAGGTACATTTAATATATATATTATATTAGTATCGGTCTTGAGAATCAGGAAGGTATCGGTTTCAAAAAACAATATCGTGCATCCCTAGTGAAAACACAATACCAGCTACTTGCACTGCTTTCTCACGCCGTCATTTCAATTTCTTCACACAAATATTTGATGGGATAAAATGAGGATTTGGTTTTGGACCACAAAAAGGCAGTCATTTTATGTTTAATTATTCAGTTGAAAGGCTTCTTTGGAACTGAATTTTAAAGGTTACTGTCTTACATGGTAATTGAGAATTGGCCACGGCTTGTTCTGTAACACTGACTTTATTTGTATCCATCGCACGGCGTCAGCCAATCCAAATAATCATACACTAATTATTACCAATGAATACGCATCTAATCGGATAACATTGTTAAAAACTGCAACTTGACTTTTATGGCAAACAGCCGTAAACCGATAATCTTTTGTATATATTTTGCAGATTATTCTGTGTGATGGCTTTCAAGAGTGGATATTGGAAGCTGTATTTCTTACATTGCATGGATTCAAAGTCAATGTTAACCCTCTGCAAGTTATTCAGTTGAAAGGTACATTTCTTACATGGTATGTGTTTCAATATCAGAGTACACATGATGACAAGGCTGTGCTGTAACTATGTCCGTAACCGGATGTATGATTACATGGAAGAAGCTAATGCGACACTGTGTTGAATATATGATGTTCCAACGATTAAACATGATGACTCGGCCTCTATGGAGAGAGACATCAAGCATGCTCATTTCTGACGTGGAGCTAATCTGAAGTAAACATTGAATACTGCTTTCTGTTCCTCCATCTTGTGACTGTCACGGCCCGTCCACGCAGCGGCGTGCGTTGAAAGCTTCACTTTGAATGGGGTGACGTCACTTTTTGCCGAACTGCATTGTGGGAAGTGACGCGGAGCTTTGCTGGCGTGGCTCGCAGCAAAAGTTGAGCGATGTTTAACTTTTGACGCCTCGGCAGAAGTGTCAGCCAATCGAATCGTATGCCAGTACAAGCTTTAGCCAATCAAACCGCTGCTTGTGTGTCAGAGGCGGGACATTCATGTGATTGGTTGTTGGTCGAGTTTTAGACACGCCCACCGGCAAGCTTCAACGCACGCCGCTGTGTAGACGTGCCGTAACTCCTTCTCTTGGATATCAGCATGTGAAGGACACTGCTCAGGAACTAGCTGATGCTCTGTATGTGATGCCTCCTTCCCTTCTGGAGAGGATCACAGACACACGGATCCTGAGGCTGAAGCTCAAGACGAGTGAGATGTTTCTAACGGTATGAATATATGCTAACTGTCCTCAGGTCAGTTTGCTGAGAACGAAACCAACGAGGTGAACTTCAGGGAGATCCCGTCTCACGTGCTCTCCAAGGTCTGCATGTACTTCACCTACAAGGTCCGCTACACCAACAGCTCCACGGAAATCCCAGAATTCCCCATCGCTCCGGAGATCGCGCTGGAACTGCTCATGGCTGCAAACTTTTTGGATTGCTAAAGTTACAGAAAAGAAAAAATGTAGCAGCTTAAAACAGTTTTACATTTTTTTTGAATATTTAAATTGTTTTCGCCATTTACTTATATGAAACCTGAATAAATATGTCACCGTGTTATTATTTCCTTTTTCTTTTTGCACCCGGCTTCCTGTCAAAGTTTTATTAGTATTAAAGGATTTCATTTTAAAGTAATAAATAGAGATGGCAGCCCCACTCGCCCCGAATGTGATGAATGTTTCCCGCTCCATCGATGTCCCCTCACCTCTCCATCGATGTCCCCTCACCGCTCCATCGATGTCCCCTCACCTCTCCATCGATGTCCCCTCACCGCTCCATCGATGTCCCCTCACCGCTCCATCGATGTCCCCTCACCTCTCCATCGATGTCCCCTCACCTCTCCATCGATGTCCCCTCACCTCTCCATCGATGTCCCCTCACCGCTCCATCGATGTCCCCTCACCGCTCCATCGATGTCCCCTCACCGCTCCATCGATGTCCCCTCACCTCTCCAGATGAATAAAGACCCGTTTGGCGAGCACACTCGACTGCGGCCTCACTTTGCATGAACACACGACTAGTCCAAGTAAATCAATGCAAAGTGGAAAAGACCTCAAAGAGCATTCGCCAGACATATTGTTTATTCTAAAATATATAATTTAACATTAGAGGTAAGAGGCCTTACTTCGAAAATCCTCTTTATACTGGCCTTCTTGGGATGCTGGGAACATGTTAAAACTGGTCAATGTAATAAGTGTATACCACCAGTGCAGGAACTACTTTTTAATCTAATTAAACTAATTGGGTAATTTACAAAAATGTGGATGCACTTCAACACACTGGTTCAGACAGCCTGGCTTGTAAGAAGATTTAAAGGTCCCGTGTCATGGCCATTTCTACTGATCATAATTCCATCGTTGAGGTCGACTAGAATAGATTTACATTATTCAATGTTCCACACTCGCATTGGTTCCTCATACAGCATCTCTGTATAGCATGTGTTTTCACTCTGTCCTACACAGCTTGTTGAAGCTCCTGCCCCCCTCTCCCTGTGAGCCCAGTGGCCGTCTGCGAGACACAGCTAAACCCAGCCCGAAACACACACACCCGCAGCCTGGCTGGGAGTTTGAGGCCCATTCCCAAACCGCCCCCTACACCCTGGGTCCTGCCATATTGAGGGCTGTTCCAAAGCAACGGGTGTGGAGGGGGAGTGGGCTATCAAGCCCTCAAACTGCGATTCTGCTGACTTGAGACCGGTCTCTACCACCTAACCGGAGTCACGCTGTGTGTGTCCGTCAGGAAACACGCTGTTTACAAGTAGTTCCAGCAAACATCCACTGAGAAACTGCGATGTTAGCAACCTCATGATGACCGTTATGTTTTTAACTGAGGATCAAACCTGTGTTTAGTAGAAAAAGGTAAATGTGTGCATTTTATTATAAAGTTGTGTATATTTACAGACCGTTGCAAAAACTAAGAAGCTTATAAACATCAGGTTTAAAACTAAAAGAGCTTTTGAAACACAATGAAAGATGTTTGGAGTTTTATTTGAGTTATTAATTTAAACTTTTTGTCGAAGAGAAGCTGATTTGAAACCGTTGTTACGGTTACGGCACTTCCTGTTTCTGCCAGAGAGAGGGGAGGCCGTCCCAAAGCTTGCTGCTGTATTTACTCCCTCCATCGGACAGGAGGAGCCTCGTTGAGCTGCGAGTGTGGCTCCAGACGGAGTTCACTCCATCACGGAGGGGTAGGGTCGAGGGAGTGGTTTGGGATTGTGCCTGAGTGTGTGCCCAGGCTGAGTTCCGCGGTGGGTGTCTCGCCGTCGCCGACCCCACACCAGTGAGCCAGCTTACACTGTCCGCTCCACGCAGCAGCGAGCCTCGCAACGTCCCGCCGAGTGAGTGTGTGAGGAAGTCCGCGGATTGGACCCGAAATACGTCACTATACCCATGAAGCAAACAATGGAAAAATAAAAATGTCCAACGAGGCGTTCTGGGGCAGCAGACGGGTCTTAGCTGTGTTAGAGTTTTACTCGCTACAGGGTGCACTTTGAGGGGTTGTGACTCTGCGGACCGTTCACATGCAGAAACACCTCCATCACACAAGGGGACGGGTGATAACCAGAAAAGCATGACATGGGACCTTTAAAATAAGTTATACATTAGTAAAAATATACTCATATATCGCACTCCACTGTTGCCTCACTTTGCGTGCAGACGACCTTAGCTCAAGTAAATCAATGTAAAAGACCTCAAAGAGCATTCGGCAGACATATTGTTTTTTTAAACTAATACAATTTCTAATTTAACATTAGTTGTAGGACATTAGATGTAGGAGGCCTTACTTTAAAAACGTTATTTATACTGGCCTGCTTGGGATGTTTGTAGTAATGGCATTTACATAGTTAATTTGTACACCCACCAGTGAAATGTATAAAACGAAACTAATCGGGTCATTTACAAAGATGTGGATGCACTGATTCAGACAACCTGGCTCGTACAAAGTTTTAAAGAAGTTATACATTAGTTTATTGTTGTAAACACATTCAAATATACACATATATTGCAGATTAGAAAGAGATGTATTGCCAAGTACACGCACGAGGAATTTGATACAGCTTCCTCTCGATCCCTAAAGAAGAAGGCACTTCGACTCCTGGCTTATAGTTTAATACATATTTTAACACTAACTTTGTTTTTCCCCTTTAGTGCTTCTTGATATTGCAGATGCCTCAGTGACCCATGTGACCGCCACCTCAGTGAATTTTAACACTTTGTTTTTGACTTCCTCCATCTTGTGTTTCTGTCTTTATTGAAATACTTTAAAAAAAACACAAACACTGCCAACATGAACTAATGAAATGATACAGATCTATAAACCTCCTCCCCCCCAACATGCTTCTTAAAATAGCAGACATTATTGATCCATGTTTTTTTACCACTTCCAATAGTGTACATTATAATCCAAATCTCGTTTATGCAGCCTATATATATATTTAAAGAATTAAAAAACGTTTGCAAAATAATAAGATAATAATTTAAAAACCTATTTTTCTCCTCGAGTTATTCTTGAAATAGTGGATCTCATAGACACTTTTTTATTTTTTTAATGAAATCATGTTATATAAAGCTGTTACAGTGTCAATTACAGTAATCAAGTTCTCGCGAGATCTCCGATTGTTTTGCTGTCAAAACAACTTATGTGCGTCACGTGATCTGTGACGTAGTGCCTCCGCTGCTGCAGGGGGGGGTTTCCATCATGGCGTCGATGCAGGTAAGAACACAAACGACATCGACCTGGATATTCATAATTTAACTGACCTTCAGTGGGGTTTATTCAGACAGTTTACTACCATTTTAACTTAGGTACAAATATATAATCGAGGTGGTGTTGACATTAAAGTAAAAGCGAGGATTTTAATGCTAAACGGTTAGCTCTGCTGCTAGCATTACAACCTAGCATCATCATCAACAGATACCAGCTTCTTTCTTATTGAAATCATGACTGGCGGTGTTTTAAAGACAGCAACACATAGGTATTAACTCCAGGAAGGAGATGTTATGAGTTAATATACAAAGCTAATGTTTGACATGAGTGCTAGCTGCTGTTTTGGCTGGCGTTGACGTAAGCTAGCTAACGAACCAGTGCGCAGCAGATTGAGCAGCTTATCGAATAATAACAGCTTTTTCTTCATTAAGATATAAAATAATTACAAACTTGTGTTTTTTATCACCTGTTTGATGATTGGTCTCTTATTGAAATGAAGGCAGTATTTTCTACACGCTATAATTGTTTTTATTTTGTTCCAGCTGAGCAGGTGCATGTGGAGATTTACCATTTATAATTAAAATTACACAATTATAACTTTGTTATTTAATCTACTGATGAACTAGGTTTGTTGCTATTTCTAACCACATGTTTTTCATTTTATTTAGCTTAAAATAGCTCTTTTAGTCAGGGTGGAGTTATTGTTTGTACCAACATTTACAACAATAACATGTAAAATAATTTAATAGTTAATGTCTAATTAAAAATAAGGATTTTTTTCTACATGCTATAATTGTTTTTATTTAATCCTCCTACAGAAAAGGCTGCAAAAGGAATTGTTAGCCATGCAAAATGATCCACCCCCAGGAATGACCCTCAACGAAAAAAGTGTACAAAACACCATCACACAGTAAGTACTCTTGTCCTTTATTTAGTTTAAATAACCTCTCACATCTAACACAGAGGTTATCTGTTGATACCAGAGGGTACAAGGACATGTTGTGGAGCTGATTTGAATAGCAATTGTATTGATTCAGCTGTCACTTGTCACACTGTCTTTCATTGAGACTGTGACGAGCAAACAGAGAACAGTGAGCGAAATATAATGATCTACCGGATCAAATACGTGAGTAATGATAAATAGTTTAAATAGCTAAACGTCTGTCCTGTTAGTCGTAGATCATGCAGACTGCACTAAATCAAAAACAGGCAAATTGAAACATACCGAGTGATTTTTAAATAATGCAAATAGTAGAAACATGTGTGCTAAGGGCAACAAAAGGACGGTGATAACACGACGCTGAAGTTGGCAGTTAAGGGGAAAGTTAAGGGACATTTAATTTACAGCGCTGAGCGAACAATCCTCCGTGTTTGAACCTCTTAAATCGATTTATCTGGACTGGATTATCCCTGAGGGTCTAAAGATTCTTTATAACACAGTTTGAGATTTGTGAAACCTTTATTCTATTAAAATACAAACCAGGGAGATTTCAGTGCTTTTTTTTTTTCTCAAACTGTGTTATAAAGAATGTTTAGACCCTCTGGGATAATCCAGTCCAGATTTGATGAGTGTAGGTCTAGTGGTTTCAGATCAGGACCTGGTCTAATGGTCTAATGTGAAAAAAGCACTGAAATCTCCTTTTTTGTATTTTCACAAATAGAATAAAGGTTTCACAAATCTGAAACTGGGTAATAAAGAATCTTTAGCCTCTCTGGGATAATCCAGTCCAGATAAATCGGCTATGC
Source organism: Chaenocephalus aceratus (assembly GCA_023974075.1). NCBI lineage: Eukaryota > Metazoa > Chordata > Actinopteri > Perciformes > Channichthyidae > Chaenocephalus > Chaenocephalus aceratus. Next base: position 79,841 of record JAMFTG010000691.1, on the reverse strand, counting down.
AGCGATTTAAGAGGTTCAAACCCGGAGGATTGTTCGCTCAGCGCTGTAAATTAAATGTCCCTTAACTTTCCCCTTAACTGCCGAATCGGATGCTCTGAATCGGAAGCCAACTTCAGCGTCGTGGTGATAACAACATGTAAAATATAAGAACACAAAAGGAAGATTGCCCCTTCTCCTTTTAGGCCATGTAGGATGGATATATTCTTTATTGTTGTCTGCTAAAAGCCTGACAAAAAGACAGGCTGACATAATAATAATAATTCCTTACATTTATTAAAGTGCTTTTCCAGTGCTCAAAGCGCTTTACAGATACACATCATTTAATCATGTCTAAAAAAGTCAACGCCTCGGGGAGAGAATTTCATAGTTTTGGTGAGAAACGATAAAAGGCCTGTGCTGCTAATTGTGTTATCCATGTGATATTTTGTATCCAAAAGGTCAGCTCCATGTCTTATTCTTGCATTTCTAATTATTGTGTCGTCCATCAATGGATTGCTTTTGGAAGACCGATGATTACTGTCGTTTTCCCCGCTTGAAATAAACGCAGGAAATTTGCATTAAAAGTAGGGATGCACGATATTGTTTTTTTGAAACCGACCGATACCTTCCTGCTTCTCAAGACCGATACCCGATAATAATATATATATATATTAAATGTACCTGTAGTTTTTGCACACCTGGTGGTAAACAGAGACTAGTAGTGAGCAAAGGACATGAGCATTACTACTATGAACAAAACAAAGCCAAGAACAGTTTCTGACTTCAAAGTGACGATATTTATTTCCCAAATAAACTTCTTGTCTTTCTCAAAAGCCTCGTGGATAGGTGAAAGCCCCGGTGCCTTTGCAGCTGGCTTTGGATTCGCCGCTAGTTTAGCAGCGCAGGCGTCTTCGTACGCTGTGAACACACCATCGTAGCCATGGCGATGTTTCAGGCGACTGATCAGGCTGGAAGTATTATAGCTCGTTGCCTTCTTCCCTCCTCGTGGAACTTCTGTATCCTGTTAATACAGATAGCAAGCGAACTATCCAACTCTGAAACTTTGAAAGTAGTCCCATACTACCGACGACATGTTTGTTCGCTGTCCTGGCTTCACGGCCGCCGTTTACGTCACAGTCAGGCAGTTAGGGAGCGCTGGCTTTGTGAAGAACTCCCCTCTTCCTAAACCACTAACACCACAGTACTGGCAGAACGGGAGGAGCCGAGTGAAAAACAAGCGCCCCTCATCCCAACCCACCCACACCGCAGGATCTCTTTCTTTCTTTACCCAAAACATATATTGTATATTATCGGGGCTATTAATACTTGTATCGGGATGACGTCATAATTCATAATATCGTGCACCACTAGTTAAAAGTACTTAATGCTGTAGGAAGTATGGCGATGAAATGCTGTTGTGTTATCGCTGCATGTGTGGAGGAGTCGGGGTCAACGAGTGAGCGGCAGCCCTTCAGTGGAGAGTCTCTAATGCACAGCGACACTATTCATCCTTATCAAATATTCAACGGTTGACTTGGCATGCAGGCAGTGTGTCGAGAGTAGCAAGGAACAGAGGCTGCCAGCTGACCTCTTCCCGTATTACGTTACCGATTCAGTCAAATTGTGTCTGATAAGAGTCTTCACCTGTAAAAGGGATTTACGACAGATATTCAAATGTCTTTTAGCTGCAGGCTCACGCGTGAAGTTCAGAGTGGCTACCTGCGACCAGAGGTAATTCAACTGGGATTTAACCAACGGCCCACTCGTCGAATAACTGCAATATCGTCATATCGAAATGCTAAAATAATTGACCGTATGCAAACGGTACATTGAAGCATTTACCTGGCTTTCCTCTGTCTAGTCACAGGAAAGGAAATATCAGTGAGCTAGACATTTGATTTCTGCACCCCGTCTGCCTCGCTTCTTTCTAAATACACATAGTGTGTTTGGCTTCCCCTATACTTCTTTGACCGACAGAATTGCACCATATCTGCTGGTTTTATCAGCCCCAAAATCCACCTCTGTGCCCGTCACCGTCTGCTTTTAAGGTCAAAGCCAAACCCTCTCATATGTACCCAATCGCTTCCCTTATCCTCGTGTCCTCGTGGATAAACACTGCAGGGACCTTTCCCCCGAAACCTCGTCCCTAATCCTCGGTTCTTCTGACCGTGAACCCGAGCGGAGAGGAAGCGTTCACTCGCAAACCTCTGCTTTGGCCAGACGGGCAGGATTATTTAAAGATACTTTGTGGGACATCACGTACCGTCTCTTGACAAAGACATAATACTCGGTTCTATTTCCGTCTGGATTTCAAGTTGGCACTTTCTAAATCCTTCTTTTTATTTGTTTCCATTCTCTCTGCTGCCTTCAAGGTTGTTTTGCTCCAAGGAAGAGTACGAGTTCATATCAATACATCAGCTTGACGTCACACACTTTATTGCTTTGTGTGGTTGTAAAAGCGACATATCTGCGAACAGGTTTCCCCAGCTTCCTCGTTGTTTGCCCTGAACACGTCGGGGTGTGTCTGTGTCCCCGTCTGTTGAAATGTTGTTTCGTGTGTCATGGTTACCGACAGTCGCAGGGATTTACCCTTTTCAATCAAGCGAGTCCCGGTGGAGTGAAGTAGTCAAGTGAACCTAAAAACAAACCTTAAGGACGGCGACCTTACGTTGATAGCTTTTGTTTCGGGTACACTTTGTCTCGTTGTCTCACTCCATTTTCACCGTGTTGTTTTTGTCGGCTGGATCATATAATCGCTACGGATGGGGAAGTTGAGCGTCATGTCCTTGGGTGTACTCTCCTCTGCTCACACTGTTGACATGAGGTGTGTTTCAGCATCTTGATACGATGCAGTTATAAACGTGGCTGCCCTGATGTGCTCGAGGCTGCGGTCAGGCTCTGAACCCGAAGTCTCTGTTTCCTCAGAGAAATGAGGGCAGAGATTGCGACGCTGCCATCACAGTTTCCCTTTTCTCTTCCAGCACACGATAACCAGATTTATTCTGCGCTGGATGTCTGGCTTTCTTTGCGACTGAAACCTCTGGGTTTTATATGAATATGAAGCCGGTCCAGAGGAACTGGAGCCTCGCTGCCTCAGAGGCCAACATGGATTTAGTTTAGATCGATAGAGTATCATGTTGGGACCGAAGCGCCGCCATAACCCCGCTGAAGATTGAATGTCAGGGGAACGATAAAACGCTTTGATTTACAGCAGCATGGGCACTGTGCTATTTAGACATGCATGGCATCCTTTGGTTACTGTAACCCTGCATGAGCACACTTAGAAGGACACGACATGCATACAGCTTTGTACATGTGACTACAACAGGAAACAAGCATTTTGAACCTGACTTTATCCGATGTTCAGGTTTGCGTTCCTGCAAATCTGCGCATATTTAATTATGTAATGGATACTTTGCGTATTTAAACGTGCTATTTCAGAAGACTTGTACTACAAAAAAGAATTGTCTTAATGGAAGTCATGAACTGGAGAAATGTCTCGCTGATGTCTTTAAGTTAAATCACCCCTATTCAGCCGGAGCGTCTCGCCTTAACGTTTTTAGTGGAAGTGTAAAAATGCATATTGAATTGTATCTCGTTGTCATGGCTACGACCTCTGCTTCCACCACTCCTACTTATTTATTTGTGTCTATTTTTTACTGCAGCGAGAGTTGCCAAAGAAATGTCGTTGTACTTTGTATGATGACGATAAAGATATATTCTATTCTTCTGACTCCAGAGGGATGAAATGTAACATAAGCCGGTCTAAGAGCTTTGAACTCGGTGACGGATATGTATTTTTAATTGTTGTGATGTCTTCGTTTAACATGTTTTTATTGTGTGTCTTCCCTCCAGGTGGATCGTAGACATGGAGGGAGCGTCTGGCACACTCTACGAAGGAGAGAGATTTCAGCTGCTTTTCAAATTTAGCGGTCGATATCCTTTTGATTCACCTCAGGTACGTTTCTCTGCAGGTGTGTGTGGGTGTTTCTCCATGTCGAGGAAGGCTGCTTCAGAGCCACTATTTCAAGCATACTGCGCCATCGAGTGCCGCCCGAAGGACTGTTCCAATGTCCAGCATGCTTGGAATTCTACCGAGCCCGGCGAGACATTTCGAGGCGTCCTTAAAATCCCCACAATGCTTTGCGCACGGACCAATTTCCCCAAATCTGTGGCGGAAATGTAAGGCGGGCCTCTCATGTGACGCACACTTGCTCGCCTGTTCCACGTTATCCGAATGCCAGGAAGCATTCTTGCCTCGCTTCTGAAGACGCTCGGAAGACATGTGCTACCAAGCAAGTGTACTCGACATTGAGAAACCCCCTGTGTGTCGGAGTGCGTGTGGACACCGAGGTCATGACGTTTATTTTTGCTTTGGCTACGGATCAAGAGCAAAATGGTTGGAGAACTGTGAAAGTAGTTTGACATCTTTTGAAAGAGTCCTTCAGCTCGAGTCCTTCAAACCGTAGACAGAAGATCTGATCCACTAAAACAGGGGTTTCCAAACTACGGCCCGGGGGCCAAATGCGGCCCGCAGCGAATTAAAAAAGTATGATGAAATATGGCCCACAAATTAAACGTGTGCTTTTCTTACTTTGTACTTCTTAAATATATATGTACAAATATACTTCACAGTAGTATTCATGCGTTAATAAGCCCACTTTTAAAATAAATTCAGTCAATTCATGTTGATGACATTTTCTAACAAATCTTAGTTGATACAAAAACGCCTAATAACTTATTGACACAACAAGCTTGGAATAGACCCGATGTCATCTTATTAGAATCACTCTGAGACGCTGCCAACAAGATAAATGAAACCCTATAGAGAGATTTGTGATGCAGGCGGGTTTTTCTTAAAGCATATTCATGTATCGAGCCTAATTGACCTACATGCTGCTAACTTATAACTTAACTGATGAGCAGAGATGTGGTCGTTACTAAAAAAAAGTAATATATTACTTTAACAAAAGTAATATATTACACTACTTCGTTACTCTCTACATAAAGTAATTTGTTACTTTACTCGCAGGGCCGGCCCGCCCCTCCCTACAGGCAGATCACGCAGACTGCGGCGCACCTACAGTACAGTGGAAGCGCGCCACAGTTTTGCTGCTGCGAGACTCCACTTGCCCCCCATACTATTGCATTAAGGAAGACACAACACAAGTCTTTCTTTGTATATGCTCTAAAATAGGCTACCAGCTAGCACAACAAGCTAACAGTCTGTGAAACGTCCAGACACTAATTCATGAAACCAGTTCAAGACGCATTATTCTTATCATTCTCTATGAGCAGCAGTGACGGTAAGGTATCTAATTACTTATTTATTTAGTATTCCATAACTTAGTAACAGAGATGGTCAAACTAAAGTGGCAGAATTCCTACACTGAAGCGGGACATTGAACTGTTCACCCGTGAGAGGGCGATCAAGAGAAGAGAGCGAGCGGCCCGTTGAGGGAGTTTCCAGATGAGAAGACTCGTGTTTATGCGTTACACTACTCCGTTACCGTATGTTTTTCTGTATGTGGCCCTCGGTGAAAACGGTTTGGACACCCCTGCTCTAAAACATTGAAATCATGTTTTTGTGATTTATTTATTTGAGTAGATCCAGCTCCATCTCCTGGCGCACACAGTCTGTTCAGTTTCTGTGGTTCAACTCGACGAGAGCTGATGCCGTCTGCTTTTTGTCTGAAGCTAAATATTACAGCTTGAAAAATGAAATATTTTTCAGTTAGTTTTTATCCTTTTTTTAATTAGTTTCTTAACCGGACAATATCATTTCAGTTTAGATTGAACCTAAAGTCGTGTTTTTCACTGGTTATTTTAGTTTTAAATCACAATTAGAACCACATATTGCAAACAGACCTGATCTGGTTTCTTACAGTTCGGGTTTTTGTGCAATATCCATTTTCTATCATTTGTTTAAAGAATGAAGGTCTTCACTCATTTACTAAAGACGACACGGATACTTTTTTCTGTTGTCGTACACACAATAGCACAACATCTTCCTCTCCAACAGTGCAACAAATAATACACACACACACACACTCACACACTCACACACACTCTGCAGCCACAGTGGAAGGGATTAGTTTATCTCCACAGTCTCGTTTCTCTCATCAGGATCCTGGCAGCCTAAAAATAGCGGGTGAGTAGGTGCAGAGAAAATGAGAAACTTAGCTGCTTAGCTCCTATCCTCTCAAGAGGAAGGACACGCCGTCAGAGGCCCCTCCGCCGAGGCCCAGGGGCCCCACGGGGAGCTGCAGTGCATTGTGGGATGTGGGAGTTAAACAACACGGGACAATCAGCTGACTGGAGTCGATCACTTTTGTGTTCACAGCTTCTGTCTCACTTCCTTTAGAGGGCACTGAGCTCGAGTCTTTATTTTCTGTCATTAATGAAAATATCAACACTTTTTCCTGACGGGTGGTTCCCCCAAGGCGTGTTCATGACGACAGAAATGACCCAAATTCGTACCGTAGACTACGTGACGAGCCGGGACAAAGTTATCTCGAAGATTTTTAATATCATGGATGAATATTTGGCCGACTTGCACCCTGGAGATGAGCACCAACACTCTGATAGTTCAGAATGAGACTTTTCCGTAAGCCAGGCTTGCTCAGACGGATGAAAGATTAAATACACCTGTACGAACCTTTCAATAAGGACACTTGTAATAGCAATCTGGGCCTGCAAGTGGCAAAAACATACAGAAAATAAATGAAAATACGCAGTACGCTTAAAGGAAACTCAATTTCATCGTGACATATATATTCTGCAGCCGGTTAATTAAAATATACTATATTAAAATATAATATATAACATTGTATTAAATTACATTATTGCCTAGATTGGATAATATCGATAGATAAGAATGGTAATTAACTACATCTGCAGATATTGCAGTTCTTCAGGCCATGTCACAAACATAATGTACATGTAGTTTAATGGGCAACTTCTTCTTAAAGCGGCATGTAATAATAAAGTACATTCGCAACTCTTGCGGGCCAATAAATGAGTCGCGTGGGCCCCCGGGCCGAGTTTGACCCCCTGCTTTAAAGTCATCATGGTTGAATTAAAATGTACCTCAGACCAAGCTGTGACGAATACTTCTTTACTTTGGGATACGTTATCGTGAATATTTGAACCCTGGAGATAGGGTTGGGTATCGTTTGAATTTCCACGATTCCGATTCTACTTCTCGATTCCGATTCTTTGAGGGGCAGGGTAAAAAATGATACATGCTTCTTCCACCAAAAAAATTACATTTATTCGAGAAAACTTTTACACAGGTTAGTTTAAAGTAATATTCACATTAATCAGTCTGTTTATATTCACTGCTATGTAACTGTAACCTGAACCACTGAAGCTACAGTGCAACAGTCCAACTTTTAAAAACAGTTCTTGTTGAGAAAAACAAGCATATCTGCCTCTCAGGCATACCGGGAAGAAAGGTTTGAACATTTTGAAGTAAAATGCTTCAATCTGGTGCACACGCAGAATTACTAGAGACGAGATCTAGGGGGTACAACTCCAAACACCCATATGAAAAAGATCGGTTTACATTTTAATAATTAAATAACAAATAGCCTACATGTAACGCATTTTATTTTTGTTGTTCATTCATATCTTATTTTACTATTTTATTTATGCATATTTTTTTATCTCTCCAGTTTAAAACGATATGTCTGGTTTACTGTCCTATAGTATACATTGGAATGATTTCAAACCTGTTTTATCCCAATCATTATAAGGAGTGCCTTGGAAATATGTGTTACATAAATTGTGATCAAAACGTTTGAGACCCACTGAGATAACTTAGACTAAAGTGAACTATCTAAACACTCAGAGTCCTTTACCTCACTGAGCTGAAGTATCAGCCTCAGTCTGACTGGAAGGACTCTCCTCCACATCATTGTAGAAGACATCTTATTTTTCCGTTAGCAGCTAGCACCAGATGCTAATAACAACACGCGCCCTCCCTTTCTCCCTCGCTCTCACTCGCACTTTGGCTGTGAGCTGGCGGTTGCCAGATAACCAACATCCCCATTTTCATCACTTGCAGCGCCCATCGTACAGGGCGAATGAAAAGTGTAACCGGGATGAAAAGGGTGTTACATTTACTTAATTATGAATGTTGTTACATCAAGGCCGAACATTAGGATGAGCACCAACGGTCAAAAAAAAAAAAATCTCCCAGAGCTGTCAGCGCAGCGCCTCCACAGATCTGGCGCCCTAGGCGAACATTTATAATGCCAGTGCGACGGGCCGGCCCTGGTCTCAGGTTACACTGTAGGAAGTGTAGGTACAAGTACAACGCTACATTTCCCGCCCCGCTGCAGTCATGCAGTAGGCTACGGAGAGCGGCGAGAAACATTTCCTCAGGAATCGAAAAGCGGAACCGAAATTCACATTTCTAAATGATGCCGTTGGAATCAAAATGTTGGAACCGGTTCCGAACCGGAACCGGTTCTCGGTACCCAACCCTACCTGGAGATGAAGACAAACACTGGTGATATTGCAGAAGGACACTTTCCCTTAAGCCAGGCTGTGTTTAGAGACGAATTACAGATTAAGTGCACCGTGTTTTTCAATAAAGACACTTCTGTGCCTTTTTAAGTGGCAAAAACATACAGAAAATAAATGAAAATATTCCACAGTTATCGTTTAAAGTCCTCCATCTGTGGCATCAAACCCCCCCCTGTTAGAGACTCATCCCCCCCCCCCGTGCACGCTGAATATTCCTAATAACCGCTGCTTTCTGTTTCAGGTCATGTTCACAGGCGAGAATGTTCCGGTCCAACCCTCACGTGTATAGCAACGGCCACATCTGTCTATCTATTCTCACGGAGGATTGGTCGCCAGCTCTCTCGGTGCAATCAGTCTGTCTTAGCATTATCAGCATGTTGTCCAGCTGCAAAGAAAAGGTAAGCGCGCCCGTGCTGATGCAGAATGCAACCGGAGACGCGTGCTGCTGATGCCGTGCTGACGATGTGCTGAACGATGTGCTTTGTCCTTGCAGAGACGACCGCCCGACGCAACTCCTTTTATGTAAGAACGTGTAACAAAAATCCAAAGAAGACCAAATGGTGGTATCACGGTGAGTGTTCCTACACCTCGCTCACGTTCACACACTGCTCGTTACGGATGATTTAATTAACGTGTGTTCCGCTTCCCTCCACAGACGATACATGCTAATGTACGAACTTTGTAATAACCGTAGAAGGAAGAAGTCCGACTGACCTACGTTAAGCACTTTTGAAATCATTCAGTCTTTGAACTCTGACCTTTGACTGGAACAATGGACACCATGCGCTGGAGGCTCTGTCTGCATTACCCCCCACTTCCCCCCCCCCCCCCCCCCCCGGGATGCATGTTTTAGCCGGTTGTAAAATAGCGGGCGATGATAATGGAACGTTTTAGATGCACCCACGATGGATGGTTATTCGGCAGGAAGCTGGTAAAGCAGACGGGTCGAAGCGAGATCATTATAATTCCTGTTTTTTTTTTTTTTTTTATCGTGACTTTGTGTGTGGTTGCTTTTCTTTCCTTTTAAAGTTCCTTGTTTTGTGCAATAATAATAATAATAATAATAATAATAACCGATGGATGCATGCTGGGGGTCTGCAAAGAGAAATCGTCTGTTTCCGGAATGGATCGGGTTGTCACGGAAACCCAAGACGACGCTTCGTCCGTTCGATTTGAAATCGAGGCACCTCCGCTCGTCCTCTCCTCACAGTCGCCGAGGGACACGTATTTATCAGGTTTTAAGGGGGTGTCGTTTGTAACCACCGTATCGAGTAAACACCATTTTCTTCACCTTCCGACCTGAGATGTGGGCGCAGCTCTCGGACGACGTCGGTACGGATGCGAGTTAAACAAACATAATAGCGGACGAGCATCTTGTCGAGGAGTCCAGACTTCAAGGTTTGCCGCGGCCTCTCTTCCATTTAACGAATGTCTGATCCACTTTTTATTCGTATGATACGGTTGTTTTATTTCATGCTTTAATCTTTTTTTTAACGAGTTATTTTAAGCTTGAAAAGGAGAGTTGGGTCAGTAGTTTTTTGTGTTTATTTAATTTGTGATCTCCAGAATGAGGAAGAGGAGAGTCTTAACAGAAGGAGAAGACAACCGGCCCTTTTTGATTCCCCTGGTCAGAGTTTCGGCTCAGGTACTTTTTTCAGTAAAAGAGATCGCCGCTAAAAAAACAAAACCCAGATATTTTAACTATATTTTCACCAAAAGAGACTGTTACGTTGCAACCTGACACGTCTGATCTATTGTACATAAACCAGTGGCGGTAGTTAGCAGAGGATGCTTTTACTTTATAGCAGGGTGGCGATAGGAGGGCTTTATTTCATTGGAAGACAGTCTGGCTTTTTACAGTGGGGGTGCATGCCGTTTCAAACCCTACTTTTTCTTATTGGCATCACGTGACACCTTTTTCCGTTAGGCAACTCCTGTCCTACAAAGAAAGCCACTCAGAGATACTTGAATTTCTCCATCTTGGGTTTGTTTGTGTTTTATTTCGCGGGGTCCGAGTGATCTCCGCTATCTCCAAAACTATATGGACAACATAAAGACAACTATTTAACCAATGGCTTTCGATTTTATTAGCTTCATTGTTGGGGTCTGCTGAGGAAGGGCCTGATTGCAGTCGTGTTTTCGCGGGGTTTAAATCCCGCCTGTAGGATCGGAAGAGATTTGAGAAGGTTATTATTTTGTTTTTCTTTACTTTTCTTCTTCCTGCTCCATGTGGTTTGAACTCTTAGCTTGCAGGTTGTTGTGAGTGATCAACACTAATGGGGGTGTGTTTATTTATATTTGACTTTTTTTTTTGTTCTGCGATGTGCAAGCTCCGTGTAAAAGGTGCCTGTTCATTTTCATAATCAATAATAAAAGCAAAGATTCACTTTTCTTCAACCGTTTGCACAATGCTTGAATACACAATGCTTCTGTTCTGTTCTCTCCCTGCAGCGGCTTCAAGCATGGATCCATTTCATGCACGACTTTAACACGGAATGGGTTTAATTGGGATGAAAATTAGCAAATAAGTTGTATTGTTTTGGCCAGAAATGAGTCTAAAGGCATCCAACTAGCAGAAAACTGAGACAAATCTACATGTAATCACATACATGGTCATAATTTAACACATACAACACCTCTCCTACAATACCTTTATTTGCTGTAAGCTAAACATATACGCAAATAGTAATTATTAGAGTATATTAAGGGTATACCAAAACCTCTCCTACAATACCTTTATTTTCTGTAAGCTAAACATATATGCAAATAGTAATTATTAGAGTATATTAAGGGTATACCAGAAGCATTACCATCCACACAATTTCTTCTACATGGGACAATCTGTATGCATTTTAGTTTCTTACTTGTGTTGCTTGTTGGCCAAGCTTGAAAGACATCAATTTATCTAATCGCCCCAAAAGGACATTTAACACGAGCAGAAAACTGCCTGTTAAGTCACAGAAACGGTCAAATTATCAAATGTATCACTCAATATTTTCACTTTAAAACACATTGTAAGTATGAGATGAACTCCATGGGAGATTATATCTGGCAAAAAACATTTTCTATAAGCTTAACGTAAACAAATAGTTTTCGAAAATACTCTATTTTAGTTTGGTACTCAGGATGAATTGATCACCCTGCTCTTTAATAGTTATTTAACATGGGCTGATCTTTATGTAATTATTTTCTTAACTGTGTGTTTGGCCAATTGCTTGAAAGAGACGGGTTTTTTTTAAATTGTAATGAACATTTAGTTTTTTAAATGGTATAAAAATCTCACCACAATAACAAGAGTGGGCTAGTGGCGCCATCTAGTGGTCATTTCACAACATTACGCCTGTCAAATCTGATGAGACATTTCTTACATTTCTTTCACTCAAATTCTCCCTTAGCTAATGCCTTTTGTACTTTTATACAGCTAGTACTTATTTATTATTGTTGCTTTTACTTATTTGTTATCTAAAATACACATTCAAAGGCACTGATATATTGTATAGTACCTGAGTAGCCGACTATCCCAATGTAGATATAATAATTTGCAAAGACATATACAGTTGTTTGTTATTTAAATATGTAATATATACAGAATACATATAGTTTTAATAATGCATGTATGCCCGGTGTTTCAATAAATACTCTTTATTTTTGTATTAACTATACTAATAAAACAAGTATTTATTGATTATTTATTTTTGAGATATTTCATGATTTTAATAATATTATATTTTTTAATTGTTAATACACATTTATTCTATTTGTTAAAAATAAGATTATATATTGTAAAATCAAATGATTTAATCACTTAAAAAAAAATGTATTTGTATTCTGAATCAAAGTTACACAGCTTCAAGCTAACCCGGACTGAACCATTCCCAGCGCCGCGGGGGTGTCCGATTCATTCAGGATTCACGTTGAACCGTAATGAAGGCACGTTAGCGATACACTATACTTAGCACTAACCACATAGATAAAACACACACCTAACACATGACATATGTTAAATAACCAGTCATTTAGCTTTAAAGTGGCGAATTTGTAATATGTATCCAGACAAATAAGTTGGTCTGCCCCTCTTCCATCCAGTTCTCTTTAGTGTTTGCCAATGTCGGAGGTGTAACTGGGGTCTGGCCCTGGACAAAGGTAAAAAATACACTCAAATGTTTGTCCCTGTGTTGATTTACAGTCTTTGGGTTATTGTCCACGCTTTTGCCAGTCTGTAAATCCCGTTTTTAGGCCTGAAATCCGGCATACTTTGGTGGAGGATGGGGCGGTATGTGGATGCTAGCAGAGGGGTGCTCGGCCGATCAGCCATGATGAGCGTTAACCGGCTAAACTAGCCTTTCCACAAAGTGTGCACTCTAAATTCACCGGGAGAAACCCCACTGACATGCCCATGACAGTATGCATGCTTTCCAATTCTGCTGCTTTGTTTTTAGCAGCTGACATGTGCAGGAAATGTCGTTTTCTCGTTGGTAACGTTAGCTTGTTGCTAAGCTGTAGTGTAGGGGCTGCAGACAGGCTGTGTCAGTGAACACACCACCTCCTTATTCAAGTTACTGTGCGGGACCACCGTGCATTGAATTGACTTTGCGTCGCATGCATGCTGCCGTGAAAGAAAAGCAAGGCAGGCTGAGAACAGCATTATGCACGCAGATGCAAACAGACAGCATGCAATGAATTAAGGTCACAGAGCAGAGTAAAAATAGCATTTTAGGTTATTTTTTATGGGCATGCAACGGCTCTGTTGTGTACACCGGTCCTAGTTTAGTGTTCAGGTGTAAACAGTGGACATGCCTCACTATTATTCCATACTTTCAGAGTTCATGAAAACACCTGGAAACTGTCCTTATGTTTGGTTTAACACCTGTTAGCATTCTACCTAGTGCCTGAATCAGCACTCACGTGAGGCATTTCAGGTATCGCCCATCACCTGGAGGGGTAGGGTTCAAAGCGAGCATCTCACTGCAGGCTGTCTTCTCTCCGGGAGAGCAGCTGACCTCTGCGAGGACGTGAAAAGAATTCCCCTCATTTCCCTTCAGTGTCTGCCGCCTCTTCTTAACGCGAACCAGGAGTGGAGCTTTCCTGCGAGATGTTCTGATACTTCAAGGCTTCAAGACCCTCTTCTTTCGGCAGGCCTTCGAATAAACTTTGAGCACGGTACACCTGGAGTACTGCCATTGTTATCGCTATCTCCGACTTTTATTTTATTTTTGTACTCTATTTTATATTTTATTTTTTGATTTCTTATTATTATTACAATTATTTGTCTTTTATTATCTCAAAGCGTATCAGTATCCCTTGATGTGAAGCACTTCGAGATTTGTCTTGGCAGATGAGAAGTGCTATATAAATTAAATATATTATATATTAAGGTTTCAAGGCTTGTATTGTCACGTGTGCACAGCTGCAGTGTAGTTATGACAATGAAAATATTAGGTCACGGGCTCCTCCAACACAATAACACAGATAAAATAGTACAAGTAAATAAAATATAATAGAAACAGAATATGATAGAAACTGTGCAGAATATACAGTAATTAGAATATTGATAACAGATGAATTACTTTGTACTTTTGTAATCGATGTCTTGCATGTTACATTAATATAAGACATGGTGGCATTTTGTGTTTCTCTTGCAAAGTGTTGAGATTCTCCAACATATTGCGTGCATGCTCAGAAAGATTAGGAAGTACATGTCGTGGGACCCTCGTCTCAGGGGATGTGCTGCCGGCCTTTGTGCCTCACTTCGCTCTCAAAGCAGAAGTGATTGAACGCCCATTGTCTTGCTCGCAGGATTCTCTTCCTTTCCGGGGAGCTCAGCCGCAGAAACACGAGCAAAGCTCTGTGTTCGCTGCCAGCGGATCAGAATGTGAGATAGGCCGAGGTCCGTTGGCACGCAGAAGTCTGTCGAAGCGAGCCGCTGGGTGTTCTGATGCTGCCCCATAATGTTGGGCTAGGGAAATATTCAAATTGTTACAGTACAGGTAAAATCTGTTAATATGTATTTTGGAGCTGCGGAAGAATACTTCAAATCATATTCCTGACTTAATAAAACATCTTTATTCATTCTTTTATATTAAATCATTTAGTAATCGCAATATCAGTCTAAATAATTGCTGTTTTTTCCAAATCCTGCATCCCGATATCTTTGGGTTTGAGTGCAGAGGGATGAATGATTTTGAAAAGCCATTTATCTTAAGAGCAGGTAATAATAATAATAGATTTAATTTGTTAGCGCTTTTACAGGTGCTCAAAGACGCTTGACAGATATAGTGAAGATAAAATAAAGGAACGACAAATAAATATATAGTTAAAGTCAAATAATACAATTCTTCCCGTATGTTCCTGCCCGTCTTCAAAGTCAACTTTATTGGCAATCTTTCAGTTTGTGTGAACAGACGGAGAGATAGAAATACAGTTTCCCACACTCCCGAATACAAAAATACAAATATATATAAAAAATATGGGATTAATAAAGTTGTTAATTGATTATCAAATTAAAGATAACATTTAGATTCTGTACGGTTTAGTAACTAGCCATCTTGCTGTATGCCCCGTGTGTTAATAATGCTGCGTGTGTCTCCCTGCAGGAATAGAGCATGGCTCAAGTGAAAGTTCAGACCTCAGCAGCCCTGGCTGGTCCTGGCCCCGCCCCCGGAGCCCCCCCCCCGGCCGCGGCCAGCCCCGCAGCGCTCGGTCTGCACCCCGCCCTCAACGGCCCCCCCACCTCCGCCTGCCCCGCTCCTGCAGGCGGATATGGGGACGACCCTGTGTCTGCCACATCGCCAGGTAACCGAACGCTTATTATGGGATGTGGGGAGGAGAAGGAAGCTCGAGGGATAATGTTGATATTTACGTCAATCCTCAAAAGAAGCTTAAAATGTAAAACAAAGTGATTAATTGATTTGATTTCTAATAAATAATGAAGTCTTAACATCTCTTCAGCGTCTTCTATTGTGACTTTCTTCAAGCGATTATGCACTCTTGACCGACATGCTCCACAAAAGGAACTCTACTATATGGTGTAACGTGTCCATGATGATAGTCCAGGCACCCCGTTGTGGATCTGGTGCCGGTCCTCTGAATGAAATGTTTTTTCTTCAGGCCCGCCCCAGGAGAACATGGCAAACCCTAAAGAGAAAACTCCGATGTGTTTGGTGAATGAGTTAGCCCGTTTCAACCGGATCCAACCGCAGTACAAGCTCCTCAACGAGAGAGGCCCCGCACACGCCAAGGTGAGGAGACACGGGACATTCTGGTTTGACTGATATCAGTAGATCTGGTATTTCCTTCCATCTTTATATCACCACAATTGTATCTATTTTAAAAGTTGGCATATGATTGAAAAGTTTCATGCTCCTACCATGTGTCTCCAGAGGCATTGTGGGTAATGTAGTTCCATTAGTGCTGTGATAGATCTGGTATTTCCTTCCATCTTTATATCACCACAATTGTATCTATTTTAAAAGTTGGCATATGATTGAAAAGGGTCATGCTCCTACCATGTGTCTCCAGAGGCATTGTGGGTAATGTAGTTCCATTAGTGCTGTGATAGATCTGGTATTTCCTTCCATCTTTATATCACGACAATTGTATCTATTTTAAAAATTGAAATATGAGTTAAAAAGTCTAGGTTTCATGTTCATGCTCCTACCATCTGTCTCCAGAGGCATTGTGGGTAATGTAGTTTCCTGTGGTTTGACTAATATCAGTAGATCTGGTATTTCCTTCCATCTCTTTTCAAACCAAAGAAATAGCATTTGTTTTATTTGTTTAAATATCAGAACAATTGAATCTATTGTAAAAATTGGAATATAATTCAAAAGGTCTAGGGATTATGTTCAATCCTATTTATTTCATATCTATTGGTTCCCTTGATGTTGTTTGAGACTTTTCATAAATGATTATTGTTCATGCTGCTACCATGTGTCTCCAGAGGGATTGTGGGTAATGTAGTTTCCCGTGTGTCCCCTGCAGATCTTCACGGTGCAGCTGACTCTGGGGGATCAGCTGTGGGAGGCGGAGGGAACGAGCATCAAGAAGTCTCAGCACTCCACAGCTGCTAAAGCTCTGGAGGAGAGCGTCCTGCCAAGGCCCGCACCCCGCTGCCCCAAAGTGGACATCAACAGCAACCCAGGTACTAAAACACAACTACTACCAGGTGGGAAGTAGTACAAATACTTTGTTACTGTACTTAAATACATGTTTCTGGTATCAGTACTTTACTCCACTACTTATTTTTCTGACGACTTTGACTTCTTACATGTTGAACTCAAATACCTGTACTTTCTACTTCTTCCATGTTGAACTCAAATACCTGTACTTTCTACTTCTTACATGGTTGGAACACGATCCGTGTATCCATCACTTCCTGGTCTTCTCTAAAGAAGAGGGACCAATGGAAACGTTGTCATGTTGCCGTTGGTCACCATGGAAACATTCATTAGCTAACAATGACATTATTGTTCTATTGATATAAAGGGAGGTCAGGTACTCTTTAAAGCAGCTGCTAGCTATGGGTACTTTCTACTGAAGCACACTTCAAAGCCTCTTTACTTTGACTTGAGTAAAGAAGTTTAGTCAGTACTTCTACTTTTACCAGAGTATTTTTAAACACGAGTATCTGTACTTCTACTTGAGGAAAGGATGTGTGTACTTTTGCCATCTCTGAATAACGACAAATTGAAATCACTAAAAATACACAAGCGAAGGGTTTCTTTTAAAACCTGGAATTGCTAATATTATACAAAATGGTATTTAAAATGAGTAAGAATTACATTATTTAATAATAATAATGCATTTTATTTATAGAGCGCTTTTCCTAGAAACATAGAAATAAATAAAAACACAATAAAACAACACACTTATACATCATATAACATGTGTTAGTCTTTTAACTGGAACCACAACCGCGAAGTGCTTTTGAGGGTTTCCCTGAATATAATAATAATATATATATTATTTATTTTCTATAGCGCTTATGGGCCTATTCTGTGGGGAAAGGGTATAACTCTCACTACCACATGTCAAAAGCTGTTCCCTGAAGTTCACTAGTGCCCTCTACTGTTTGCTTTCTGGAGCTAAAGTGTGTGGAGGTGTAAAAGTGTGTATAGGGAGAAGTGGAGGCGCGTTTCCACGGCAACGGGTAGCTCGCTTTAAGCGTGCCGAGCCGTGCGGGGCCCGTTTCTGGTTGCGTTTCCACTTGGCCTAGTTTTGGCCCGGGGCTACTTTTTCACCTTTTTTCTGGCCCGACTAAATCGTGGTTCTCGGGCCAGGAACAACCAGGCTGAGTCGGGCTGAGCATGCTAAACTAGAGAGAGAATCGCTGGCAGGGGGCTACAACTACAACAAGATGAACATATTTGACCGTGATTTAATTGTAATACACGTTTCTAAATGATGCCGAAGTAACAACACACTGATACCGGTTAGTAAAAACCATGAATTAATGCTTTGAGTCTGCAGACAGACGGCAGAGAAACACCCTTTAAAATGCGTGTTTTCTAAATGTAGCTTGGCTAAGCTAACGCAGTATATGCTCCGACCGTCCACACTCACAGCAACGGCCTACAGACATAAATAAACCAGCGACTGTATTCTCCATGACACAGGCAGTCTGTGGTTTGTACTTGTTTAACTTCTGTCTAGTTTCTGAACAGATATGAGGAGCTGTGAGCTCTGAGTGCTAACAGCTAACAGCTAACAGCTAACGGCTGTGTTGTTTTTCTGGGGCTCTCGTTGAAGATGACGTCACGGCTCCGCCTACACTGCGTTACTATAGTAACCGCCCCAGTTCCTAAACTGTAATGGAAGCGCAGCATTTCTTTCATTATTAATCATAATGCTTGGCTTTTAATGGGTCTAGGTCAGTGCTTCTCAAAGTGTGGTCCGCGGACCATCTACTGGTGGTCCGCGGACCATCTACTGGTGGTCCGTGAGCGCCCCCTAGTGGTCCGTGAGTATATTGGTAAAATTTCACTTTTGAAATAAATAAATACATTTATGTTTTCCGCACTCTCGCTCGAATATCTCCGCAATAGAGCGAGCTTAAGTTTCACTTTCTATTGCATGATATAGCCCAAGGCAACAATCTGTTCTAAGAAAACGATGTGTTTTGGGATATTTGTGGAGTTAGGTGGTCCGCGAGTGTTTTTTTATTGGTTAAGTGTCCTTGGTATGAAAAAGTTTGAGAAACACTGGTCTAGGTGAAGGTCTAAAGCCACTGGGTATTTTGGAATAACCCATTTGTAGGCTACACTCAGTACTCTCATATTAAAACATGCTTTTACTGTACACATATTCTCAGGGCTCAACATTATAAATGGCCCGCTGGCCCGGAAGCACTATTTAGACACCCCGGGCAGCGTAACGTACTTCCCACTTGCCCGCTAAAAATATTTGTTTAAAAAAAAAAAGTAGTCCTGTG
Organism: Chaenocephalus aceratus; assembly: GCA_023974075.1. NCBI lineage: Eukaryota > Metazoa > Chordata > Actinopteri > Perciformes > Channichthyidae > Chaenocephalus > Chaenocephalus aceratus. Next base: position 60,901 of record JAMFTG010000691.1, on the reverse strand, counting down.
GTATCGGTATTTTGACACTAGCAATTTAGTGAAATTGTTTCGTTTATCAACGCTACAACACAGCGTTTCGTGAGGCGGTTGTCGTTGTTGGGTGAAAAGCAAACAGCTGTTTGCTGCAGAGCGGGAGCGCGCTCCTTCACTACAGACTTTCGCGCCACCTAACCATTCGCCAAAATGTTTTTAAAACCAGCGGTAACCGGCCAAGCGCCGGGCAAAAAACAATCTTCAAATAAAAGAAAGTCACCGGAGGAGTTAAAGGAGAGTGACGGGGAGCATGAGAAGAAGAGGGAGAGAAAGTTTCAGCCAGCTTGATGGATGGAGTTGGCTTCAACATGATGCCAATATAAACAAGGTCTTTGTCGGCTCTGTACATCAATGCCGACCTCTGCTGACAAGTAGGTGAAGAGAATATAAAGGTATATTCGCTATAGGGGAATGTCCCAGCAGTTCTTATCTAATCTATTACAAAGCCATTACATTTCTAACTCCTGGTGACAGGAAGGCAGAAAGCGCATTATACAAATAATAATACTCATAATGATAAGTTTTTTTTACAATGACCACAATATAATCATTTTAATAAACCAAATATGAACAATTGAGGAAGAACTGATGATGTTGTAGTAATGTACTGCATAAATTACTATTGCTAATTTTCTTCATTATTATTTTTTGGACGACTGCTCCGGGCCGGAGGAATGACCCTTAATGTCTACCCTGATTCTCATGCGTGTGTCTGACTGTCTTCAGGCAGCATAACACCCACAGTGGAGCTGAACGGTCTGGCCATGAAGAGAGGGGAGCCGGCCATCTACCGCCCTCTGGACCCCAAGCCCATGCCCAACTACAGAGCCAACTACAACTTCAGAGGCATGTTCAACCAAAGGTGAGACGCACTCAACGCCGAGCTGAGGGGACACACATTCTCAGGTCGTCAGTAGCTGTGCCAAAGAGGGTGTTCGTGTTGAAACTAGACCAGGGTTTCTCAACATGTGGTGTGCGGACTTCTGGTGGTCCGTGAGCGAGACCCGAGAAGCCCGGGAGTATATTGGTAATTGTATTGTATTGGTATTGGAGGTTTGTTCCGTACTTCAAGCGGTGTGTTTTTTGCATTTCTCTCTGCGAGTCTGTCGGCTCGGACATAAACTCCGTAATAAATGTGGCATTTGAAATCGCATATGAACGAAATGCTTTTAGAATCCGTAGTTGTGTTGTTGATTAATTTGTGAATGAGGCGATATATGTCACGTTAAGCTGTCATTATTACGCTGTCATTCGTTATGAGCTGCTGGAGTGGGAAGCAGACCTTTTGATTTGGGAGGTGAGGTGTGTTTTTGTGTTGGTTAAGTGGTGCTTGGTGTGCAGTGGCGGCGCCAGGGTATGGCGGGGTAGGCTGCAGCCGTACCAAGAAATGGCTGAGCCCCACCATGGAAACGCAGCATGTCGAGAACACGGATCTACCGGTCGTGTCCACAACACACAAACTGATCCTGCTGCAACAACAAGTGCACGTTACTGACGCAATATGGTTGAGACCATTCGGGCTTATGCTAGAGGGGTGCCAGGAATAGTCCAAGTAGTGGGGGAGTTTTATTCACTAAAGGTGTGAACATTCTCTCGCGTTATAATATCAGCGCGGCCGCCGTCAGATCAAAATGCCTCCGAATGCAATTTGAATGTCTATGTTTGAACAGACCTACGGGCTGCAGCCAATCAGAATAGGCTGTTGTATTGTTTAACTCACACCTGTTGCTCTCGATGTAATTTAGCTGATAAAAGGAGACTAATAAAAGCTTCACTCATGGCGTTTGGGGTGCGATATAGCGTGTATGTAATTACATTACAAATACTGACTTGAGCCCCACCGCTGTATGGGTTAGCCCTACCATAGATTACCCAACACAAATACTCTGGCGCCGCCACTGCTGGTGTGAGAAACACTGATCTCGACCCACATTTGTTTCGGGGTTTGGATTCTTGTGCTACTTCCAAGCTAATGCTGCGAATCCTATTTACTTACGTTTGAACTACTGACACGTCTCATCTCCTCTTGATCCACGGCTTCAAAGGGATAGATTGTATGTTTTAGAAGTGGGATTATATGAGGTACTTCTCCCCATCACAGTATTACCTACATCAGTTTTTAGAAACGTAGCAGCACGAAGCTACAGCGTCTCTGTAAACTACGTGTATTCACTCTCTGCCTTTAACGGCTCGCTCCAGCCCCCCCCCTCCCTGTGAGCCCAGTGTGCTCTGATTGGTCGGGACGTTGTGAATCGCGCTGAGCTCCGTGGAGGTGTGGTTTCCTTGTTTAGCGATACACAGCCAAAATCACCCTGAGCACACACAAAGTCACAGCCGAAGTAGAAACAATACGCGTGGCTTGTAGTGCCGAGAGATAGGAGGCGGAGGCGGTGCATCGAAGGTGCAAAAGGGAACTTTACTGAGGAGCAGAAAAGGACGTGTTGCTGCAGTCCGACTAGACAAGAGGAAGAAGCCAGGAGGGCACACAATACATACAGTTAGCAACACATATGTCCGTGTGGAAACAATACCCCCGACCCGTAGTTCCATGAGTGAATTATGTACATGGAGTAAATTAGTGATCACTACAGGCTTGATACTGAGAAGAGAAAGGTTGATACACGCAGAGAGGATGGGTCTGCAGAGAGGATGGGTCTGCAGAGAGGATGGGTCTGCAGAGAGGATGGGTCTGCAGAGAGGATGGGTCTGCAGAGAGGATGGGTCTGCAGAGAGGATGGGTCTGCAGAGAGGATGGGTCTGCAGAGAGGATCCCAACTGTCTGTTTTCAGCCTGCAGCCAGGGAGGAGAGATCAGCAGAGCTGCCTGCACTGAGTGTGTGAGGAAGTCCGTGGATTGGTCAATTTGGACCAATCAGCGGGGGCTTAACGTAACGGCTCCACGGATTGGTCCATTTCGTTCCGGGGACGACATGACATCATGATGTCCCCGGAAGAATCAAATGGACAGTGACGTGTCTCCAACGAGGCGTTTTGGGGAGGTCTTCTCTGTGTTAGAGTTTTACTCGCTACATGGTGTACTTTGAGGGTTTTGACTCTGCAGACCGTTCACATGCAGAAACACCTTCATAACACAAGGGGACGGGTGATAACCGGAAAAGCAGGACATGGGACCTTTAAATATCTTCATTAGTGGTACGCTAGGAACAGTTTTACCTCTTAGCCTTTCATAGCTGCCAGACTCCATTGACAAAAACTCCTTTTATCCTGGAGTTGCAAGTCCACCGGTGCGTCAGTGTGTTTGTGGAATTGAACATGTGGATGTTTTGGATTTAGCAACTAAACAATCATACTGGAGTTAAGTGCTCAAACTATAATTTCGACATTAGAGGAGACACATTGATTTATCTCGTTCAAATTACTTCCAGACAACCCATTTTTAACGAGAGAAATCTCCTCGTTCAGCGTCAGCTTTGTTGCAGCTGAGCGACCTCATATATTAAACAAAATCCATGTTATAAGAGATTTAATTTAGCCCGGTTTGCAGACGATGGGTGGCTCAGCGCTCTGAGATTTATGTATTCTCTCTCTGACCCCGGGGGCTCAGATGTGAAGCAGACATCCATATGTGCTCTGAACGGATGAAGGTGGTGCCCTCATGGGGTCTCTCGCCACACTCAGTCTCTGTCGATTCTCTTTCTTCCATCGTTTTCTTTTGCTTTACCGCAGCCATCCAGCCATTTCCAAAACTCCATAAAAACGCCACCAGGGGCAATTAATGATCCGCCCTCCCTCAGTGAAGGAATGTCCTTTAGGACGCATGACATCCAGGTGATTCCGTCAGTTAAAGGGGGTTTTTGTATTTAAACGGGACCGTATTCTCCCATGTTTTAGTTTCTAAATGCGCTTTTTGAAATTGGTCCAGTAATAAACGGCTGATTAACTGCAGTGTTATCCTTCTATGAAATAGTGCGACGTCGTGTTAAAGGGGTGTTTTTGTATTTAAACGGGACCGTATTCTCCCATGTTTTTGTCTCTTAAGGCGAAGTAGGTTTAAAAATGTTTTGAAAGTAGTCCAATAATTGGCAGCTGCTATGCTTTCATTCCGTGTAATAGTGCAACGTCAAAATATACGTCTGTTAGATGTTTAAGTCGACCACTGAAAGCCTCGGATTGCTATCTGTCTGATATGGAACATCTTGTCTCGTCTAACTCGGGAAGTCTCGTTCTGAAATCTCGCTTGGCATCAACAGTGTCGTATTTAACGAAATATATAACGATGTCATTGCAAATCTTTTCAAATCATGGGTTTTTTGGGTAAACATCAATACAGTAATAAACAAAAAAGAGAAATTGCTACATGTTTTTTTGTACTGACTATACATTTAGATTATATATAAGCAGTTTATAAACTATTGCGGAAAGAACCATGGAGAATAAAGTCCTATTTTCGCCCTTTTTATCCATTCTATTTTCATACCGTCCTCTTTAAATCATTCGTTCAGTTTAACCCTGACTACAGAGATACTCGCTTTAAGTACCTCTTCTCCTTGGCATTCAGAAACAAGTAGATTGTTGCTTTTATTTGCTTTCAGTGGTCTATTGTTTTTATTATATGCTTGTTATTTATTTTTTAATTATTATGTTTATTCTGGCTTGTTTTGTGTTTGTATCTTGTATTTATATTATGTTGTGTGAGCTTATCTCTCTGTACAGCACTTTGGTCTGAAGGTTTTTAAAGTGCTATATAAATAAAGTTGGATTGGAAGTAGTCCTTTAAGTAGTAAAGTGGATTTTGAGCTTGAATATATATTGACTGTAGTAGTTTATGGTATTATTAATGCTTTTATGATATCATTTAAAATATAGCATCAAGGTGGCAGTGTTATTTTCTGCAGTTCTCTCGCTGGCCTGCAGGTGGCAGTGTCTCCTCACTTCACAAACCTTAAAGCGCTTCTTTCCAAGGTGATTGAGCACCCATTTTGTAACAGGCTAGGTAGGAATGTGGTGATATAATAAAGGGTTTCCTATTAGCTAAGGGTCTCTTCAGAGGAATCTGGAGAATGCTATCTTCCTAAAACACACAGAAAGCCCCGCGAGCATGTCTGTCTTTATCACTACCTCGACGTCGGCTCATCAAAGTCCGAAAGTAAGGTTTTCTGATGCCGAATGTGTGGCATTTCTTTCTTTAAAAGTGCAGTGTGTGTGTGTGTGTGTGTGTGTGTGTGTGTGTGTGTGTGTGTTCGTAAGTGTGTGTGTGTGTGTGTGTGTTATCCCAAGGTCACTTATGTTTCAGTAGGTCGCCTTCCTTCAGTGTGTGGATTGATGACCGAGAGACCGTCTGAACATGAGTCCTCCTCCTCTGATGAGCGACTGTGAGGCAGAGTGACAGCCTGTATCCTCCATCGCTCACCTTAACGATGCTGCGAGGAAGCGAAGGTTTCCATAAGCCCCATGTCCTTCCCTATTATGATGAATAAGAGCGATCCGGAGTCATGTTGATGGAGCATCGGCACATTAAGAGGCCGGCCCGGCTCTGATCCATCAGCTGTAATCACCGCCGAGACCAGTATTGATTCATTCAGAAAGTGCCCTGATGAGAAGAGATGGCGATAATATGAAATGAGCATTAATCCGCGTCTTAATGAATCTTATTTATGGCGAAGGGCCTGCAGCATAATTTCTTAACATCCACGTCCACGTTTAAATCAGCGATCCATCTGTGCGACAGCAGTCATCGCCACTCGCCGGCTCATCCTCACACGCTCGACAGAAACACGCTTTTATATCACTCGACACTCGGGATCAGGTTTGTTGCCAAAACTGAGATTATTGTTGTTTTGAGTCATTAAGATGCAGTTATACGCCACCTGTCAATCAGACGTACGACAGGGGGTCCGCGGGGTCTTCAAAAGTATTACAAGTTGATAAATCAATTTAGCGAAAGTCAACGTGGGAGCCTGCCTGCAGACCTCTCAGGACAGGAAGTGACGATTCTGACGCGGTTTTTTCCCGCCCACCAAAGGACTCGTTTGATGGAAGTTTTCAAATCACAATGGAGGAGGCGAGTCCGCCCACCGTGCACTTTGGGTCGGCCTTGGTCAAGCCCCTTTGACCCCCCCGCTCAAATGACCCCATGGAGGAATGTGACGGGGACTCTGCCCGCCTCACGAGTGCAACACTTTTTTTAACTTTTTCCCGGTTTTATTATTTTTTTATTTTTTGGCTATTTCACCCGGTTTCTACCCCCCCCTGATAGTAACAACAATACAAGGTGTCCGTATATATCTATATATATATAGAAGAAGATATATATATATATACATATGTATATAATAAGTGTCACGATCCGTCACGATCCAATTTTATTTTGTATTTGCGTGCATTTCCTGTTTGGAAAGTGGCACTGTACTGATAGTGGTGATTTTATTTTGGAATTCTTAGCGTGCACTTCCTGTCCTGAGAGTGGAGGTGTCCTGAGAGTGGAGGTGTCCTGAGAGTGGTGGTCTGCAGGCAGACTCCTCTCAAAGTTAAGGCTATTAAAAAGTATTAAAGGGCATTTTCCAAGGTGTTACATTTTGTATCTTGTTGTCAGTAAGTGTCTGAATGGTCCAGAGAGGTCGTGTTCTGCAGTCTGCCTGAATGTAATCACGGCGTAGGCGTGTCGGGTGATTCTGTGTAGTTTATCGATGGCATCCCGTTGGATCTGACGTCATCTGAACAGGACGTCGCACGCTCACTGCTCGATAGCACGAAGGCCCGTTTACGCCGGTTGCTAAGCAACATCGTTATGGGGAAATGCAAGTCTGCGTCCAAATGGTTGGAAGATAAGGAGGAAGGACAATCAATACTGTATATAGTCAATGTGAGGTGAAGTGTGTCGCCAAGGTAACCAGTTAGAACTCGCAGTGGCGATGAGGTCTTGAAAGGTCGTCCATGTGACCTCAGGATTCCTGCATCGACCCGGTTCAAGAATGAAAGCTTTATTGCAGAAACCAAACTAACTTCCTTGTGGTTTGTGTTTTATCTGATCAGGATTATACGTGTTATCAGTTACTATGAATGGGAATTGATAAGATGAGCTGGAGTTTCCACACTTACTAAAAATGATAATTTTACAGACATTACACTGAGAGGACTCTTTAAAGTAGAGACACTACATACTGATATACACCTGAACATCAGCAGGAGAGGACTCTTTAAAGTAGAGACACTACATACTGATATACACCTGAACATCAGCAGGAGAGGACTCTTTAAAGTAGAGACACTACAGACTGATAAACACCTGAACATCAGCAGGAGAGGACTCTTTAAAGTAGAGACACTACATACTGATATACACCTGAACATCAGCAGGAGAGGACTCTTTAAAGTAGAGACACTACATACTGATATACACCTGAACATCAGCAGGAGAGGACTCTTTAAAGTAGAGACACTACACACTGATATACACCTGAACATCAGCAGGAGAGGACTCTTTAAAGTAGAGACACTACATACTGATATACACCTGAACACCAGCAGGAGAGGACTCTTTAAAGTAGAGACACTACATACTGATATACACCTGAACACCAGCAGGAGAGGACTCTTTAAAGTAGAGACACTACATACTGATATCCACCTGCACATCAGCAGGAGAGGACTCTTTAAAGTAGAGACACTACATACTGATATCCACCTGAACATCAGCAGGAGAGGACTCTTTAAAGTAGAGACACTACATACTGATATACACCTGAACATCAGCAGGAGAGGACTCTTTAAAGTAGAGACACTACATACTGATATACACCTGAACATCAGCAGGAGAGGACTCTTTAAAGTAGAGACACTACATACTGATATACACCTGAACATCAGCAGGAGAGGACTCTTTAAAGTAGAGACACTACATACTGATATACACCTGAACATCAGCAGGAGAGGACTCTTTAAAGTAGAGACACTACATACTGATATCCACCTGAACATCAGCAGGAGAGCACTCTTTAAAGTAGAGACACTACATACTGATATACACCTGAACATCAGCAGGAGAGGACTCTTTAAAGTAGAGACACTACATACTGATATACACCTGAACATCAGCAGGAGAGGACTCTTTAAAGTAGAGACTCAGTTTTGTCCGGTTCTTCGTGCTTTTTATATGTTTAAAAACTGGTTTCCATCAATAGCAACGGTTCGAGTTGGTGTCTTCATTCTGGACATGGTCGTTCCGGTTACCGTGGAGCGTTTCCACGGGGATTCACCTCAAATTACTCGCATAAATTATCAGTGAATCATGAAAATATTTTGCTTATCTAGAAATGTGGTTACGTCAACCTTTTGCTGGACAATCCCCGGGCTCCCGTGTTATCATTGGAGCACCTGACCACTGACTCATGCTGGGAGTTGGAATCCGGAGAGGACTTTCCCTGTTGGAGCAGAGCGTGTGTGGCTCTTCCTCCTCCTCCTCCTCTTCCTCGTTTGGTTAACAGTGGGCTCGATATCCAATTTCCCCCCGGGATGAATGACGTATGCTGGTGACATGTCCTGGTCAGATATGAACCTTTGCAGGAAATATAAATGCCATAAAAGGTTTTTCTATATATTCTACACTATAAATAATACATTAATAAGTAGTGTTGGCATGTTGGCTACACTGTCGAGCGAAAAGGAGTCATTTGCTGTCAATTTAGGAACAAACCAATTCATCGATTACGTTATTTTCAAGTTTATATGACGGTAATCTTTTCTGCTGTGATGGTATTACATAATTAAAAGATATTCTCCACTCAAAACACAACTGACCCGATTCTGATTATCAAAAAGTCATATTTTACACGTAAAGGGGAGAAAGTGCTGTTTTCGGCCTCCTTTTTCTAGGTTTAATATCATATTTGAGTCGTTATCTTTGGACTTTTAGGAACTGGGAGGGACATGTCTTCATACTTCCTGTCTTATAGATTGATCGATTGATATAAAAAGTAATCGGCCTTGTCATTGATACTGAACATTGAGGAAGATAGTTGCAACTCCCTCCTGCTGGTCTGCCTGCATGTGCCCTCCGACCTCTGCAGCTCCTCCAGAATGCAGCGGCTCGTCTTCAACCTTCCTGAATGTTCCACACCACGCCGCTCCTCCGCTCCCTCCACTGGCTTCCAGTAACTGCTAGAATCCACTTCAAGATACTTGCGTACCATGCTGCGAATGGATCTGGCCCTTCCTACATCCAGGACATGGTTAAACCGTGCACCCCAGCACGTGCACTCCGCTCTGCATCAGCCAGACGGCTCGCTGCACCCTCGCTGCGAGGGGGACCCAAGTTCCCATCAGCAGAAACACGTGGGTTTGCTGTCCTGGCTCCAAGACGGTGGAACGAGCTCCCATTGACATCAGGACAGCAGAAAGCTCACACACCTTCCAGACTGAAACTCATCTCCTCGACTCCACCTCGAGGATAGAACTATTAACAAAGCACTTATATACTAACAAAGGACTGGCTCCTCTAAAGCCAGCTGAGTAGCACTTGAAATGTTTGGCTCTATGAAGCCTGATGTACTTTATGATTCTGTTTTCTTCAAGGTTGTATTTTGTTGGTCGAACGCACTTATTGTAAGTCTCTTTGGATAAAAGCGTCAGCTAAATGTGATGTAAAAAAGATAAGTGATATATAGTGCAAACATTCTCTTTTCCGCCTCTTAAATATGGTGTGTGTGTGTGTGTGTGTGTGTGTGTGTGTGTGTGTGTGTGTGTGTGTGTGTGTGTGTGTGTGTGTGTGTGTGTGTGTGTGTGTGTGTGTGTGTGTGTGTGTGTGTGTGTGTGTGTGTGTGTGTGTGTGTGTGTGTGTGTGTGTGTGTGTGTGTGTGTGTGTGTGTGTGTGTGTGTGTGTGTGTGTGTGTGTGTGTGTGTGTGTGTGTGTGTGTGTGTGTGTGTGTGTGTGTGTGTGTGTGTGTGTGTGTGTGTCCTTGTGAAGTCAATGACATCCCCACGGTGCCTCAGTGATGCGGTGCGTCATGTGTCGGTGTGCGTGCTTTATGAAAGAAACATAAAGGGATAGTCGCCATGGGAGGAAACGTATCCTTGAAAACTGAAGATGCCTGCGGGACCACACACACACACACACACACTCACTCAGGTGTTGGCCTCTTTTCCCCTCCACTTCTCTAATTGGGCCAACCTGCCCACGAGCGCTTTTATAAATCCAACATTTCCATGTCTTCCTTTGTGGAGAGGAGCGTCAGGTGGCGTCTTCCACTACAATTTACCGATGTATGATATATGTTTAATCTTGTTTTCCTTTACCCAGTCAGCTATTAGTTGTTGTTTGTTGCGTCAACATGAATTGGCATCTTCTATAAACACCTTGCCCCCTGTAGATCTCGTGATGTGTGCTATTGTTGGTGCAGGAATGAGTCGTAATTTAAGCACTGGAAGTCAATAGCCGCTTTCACACCAAGTACTTAGCCGGTACTTGTTCCCCCCGAACTCTTTAGTCCCTCGAACTATCTAGCAGATCGCGTTCTCACCGGAATAAGTCCCTGGGGGATTGGTGTGAAACCAAATCTCCCCCCCTATCGGCCTAGTTCGGGGGGAAACGTACTCCGGTGTGAAAGCGCCTAACGGTTTCCTGAGTCTGTTTTTGGTTGTTAGTCTGAAATAAGGTCTACTCTGTACAGTAAATACCCCACTGGTGAATTTTAAAACTGCGATTGCTAACACGTGTCTAAATGAGACGACTAAGCTTTTGCCCAACATTAGCCTCCTTTAGCTTAGGGTGGTGACGTGAAGTCATGTGACCGTGCTGTAGTTCCTTTATAGCCCAACATTAGCCGCCTTTAGCTTAGCGGTGGTGACGTGAAGTCATGTGACCGTGCTGTAGTTCCTTTATAGCCCAACATTAGCCGCCTTTAGCTTAGCGGTGGTGACGTGAAGTCATGTGACCGTGCTGTAGTTCCTTTATAGCCCAACATTAGCCGCCTTTAGCTTAGCGGTGGTGACGTGAAGTCATGTGACCGTGCTGTAGTTCCTTTACAGCCCAACATTAGCCTCCTTTAGCTTAGCGGTGGTGACGTGAAGTCATGTGACCGTGCTGTAGTTCCTTTATAGCCCAACATTAGCCTCCTTTAGCTTAGCGGTGGTGACGTGAAGTCATGTGACCGTGCTGTAGTTCCTTTACAGCCCAACATTAGCCTCCTTTAGCTTAGCGCTGGTGACGTGAAGTCATGTGACCGTGCTGTAGTTCCTTTATAGCCCAACATTAGCCACCTTTAGCTTAGCGCTGGTGACGTGAAGTCATGTGACCGTGCTGTAGTTCCTTTATAGCCCAACATTAGCCGCCTTTAGCTTAGCGGTGGATACGTGAAGTCATGTGACCGTGCTGTAGTTCCTTTACAGCCCAACATTAGCCTCCTTTAGCTTAGCGCTGGTGACGTGAAGTCATGTGACCGTGCTGTAGTTCCTTTATAGCCCAACATTAGCCACCTTTAGCTTAGCGCTGGTGACGTGAAGTCATGTGACCGTGCTGTAGTTCCTTTATAGCCCAACATTAGCCACCTTTAGCTTAGCGCTGGTGACGTGAAGTCATGTGACCGTGCTGTAGTTCCTTTATAGCCCAACATTAGCCACCTTTAGCTTAGCGGTGGAGACGTGAAGTCATGTGACCGTGCTGTAGTTCCTTTACAGCCCAACATTAGCTTCCTTTAGCTTAGCGCTGGTGACGTGAAGTCATGTGACCGTGCTGTAGTTCCTTTGTAGCCCAACATTAGCCACCTTTAGCTTAGCGCTGGTGACGTGAAGTCATGTGACCGTGCTGGAGTTCCTTTATAGCCCAACATTAGCCTCCTTTAGCTTAGCGTGGTGACGTGAAGTCATGTGACCGTGCTGTAGTTCCTTTATAGCCCAACATTAGCCTCCTTTAGCTTAGCGCTGGTGACGTGAAGTCATGTGACCGTGCTGTAGTTCCTTTATAGCCCAACATTAGCCTCCTTTAGCTTAGCGGTGGTGACGTGAAGTCATGTGACCGTGCTGTAGTTCCTTTACAGCCCAATATTAGCTGCCTTTAGCTTAGCGGTGGTATATGCTGCCTTCAGGGTCCTCTACAGAAATACAACATCCTGCAGTTCTCTATAACATCCTTTCTGAGGATTAAAATCAGTATGATAGTTGTTGAAATATAATCCTTTTCTATCCTAATCCACACTCTCTGCGATGTTAGTCCTCTTCACAGACAGTCCCTCACTTTCTCCCACTCAAGATAATTGTTCATATCTACTGGCCTCAGCGTTTCGCCCTTATCAGAACACGTGTGCTCCTCGACCTCTTATCCATCCCATCATCACTGCTGTCCAAAAACAAAAGGGAGCTGCCAAAGCCCACAAGGTGGAGACGTCATAAGAGTAGGTTTTTATTGCATTTGGTATTGTGTATCTGTGCAGATCAGTAAATCAGAGGCATTCACCCAGATAGTTCATAAACCGCTGCGGGCGCCTCGCCAGAACAAAGGCTGATCTGTCCAAATTGTACAAATGGGTGTAAACTCATAAAGCCGTGTTTTATATATCGCAGACTGGGTGTGGGGGTGTAATACAGCTCCAACATAAACTAATCCTCACGGTGATTTGTGCTCCACAGACTCAATGACACAGAAGTCTGCTTTCATCTCCTCCCTCTCAGTGGAGGTTCCTGTTTTCATATCCTCCAGTTTCCTCCTCTCCCCCGATGCTTTCAGTGTTAGAACAGACTTGAGACCGTTAAGCATGGCTGAACAATTAATCCCCATCACGATGTTTGGCTTCCCGCGGTCTACGAGACATGATTGACTTTTAAAATGCGTACTCCGTTCATAGAAAAGTCGGCTGCGTTTCAAATCAAACGTACAGCCGGAGCCACGAGGGGGCCATCGAGATTTAATGGCTTTACTTTTGGGAAAACTTTCCTGAATGTCGTCCAAAGTAGACGAGTATTTTACAGCAGAGGAAGAGGAAGGAAAACCCTTATTTAAAAACTCACTTTGATGCAGATAATTAAAGCTTAATTTAAGTGTCTTTGAGCACTAGGAAAAGCGCTATATTATCAATTAGCACAACGTAGAAGTGGAACTAGATATGTGCCTTTATTTTTGTCTGAAGAGCTTTGTTTTGATGAGGTGTTTTTATGTTGTTAAATTAGCAAGAGTATAGCACAACTTTAAAGTGAAATCACCCATCTTATTTTATTCTAATGGGAGCGTGCAGTAAGTGAAAGCCTTTTATTGTCATTACACACCGAGTATAACGAGATTACACATCAGGAGAAACCCATGCTGTATTTCTACCTCTCTGTCTGTTCGGCAGGCGTCCTCCCAAGCACTCACATCTGGATTTGACCACTTACTTCCCAGAGAAATGGGCCTTTCTTTGTTGATTCTCAAAGTGTTGTTTTTCTCACCTCCTCCTGGTAAAGTGCTCTCAGAGCGGTGCGTGTCTCCTTGTTGGAGAAGCCACTCTTTCACAGCTTTATTGTGCGTCAGCTCTGCAGAAAAGCAACGGTTTTATACATAACATACCTCCTGTATCGGCAAATCCCGGCTACTGTGCTTCCTCCGTGAAGTTTACCCTCTTGAGTGAAACCCTCTCTTTTCGCTTTGCCACGCAGGATGCTGATGCTCAGAAGTCCTTTGTATTCTCACAAAGAAATGCGTGAACTGGCCTTTTTCTGTTTAAAACGTCTGACTCAGTGTTACCCCCGCCAGACCAGGGCTGAGAGGGCGTCCACCCCGATAGCGCGCGGGGGGGGGGGGGGGTATTGACTTGAGCCGTCCCTTATAGATACTGTCTTTTTACGTTAGTGAGCCGGATCATTTGGCTCGGCTCTGTTATACCTCCTTCACACCAACGCAACTCCGGTTCAAGCTCCGTGCTAGAGCTTTTCAGGTTCAGAACCGGTTCTTCGGTTTAGCTCTTTTCACATCGGTTTAGCTCTTTTCACACCGCCCAGAGTCCGACTGGTGCTGCGTCATTGCGTCATCGTTTGCGTCATGACGTAACCGTTTGCGTGCCTGCTTCATAAGGCCAAACCGCGCGGAAACCCCTCACAGCTCACACCGACAACAACAACAACAACAACAACAACAATGGCCGATTGTGCTCCAGCTTCCTCTGCACCTCTTCGGAAGACCAGATTCCCAGCAGGCAGCTGGTCTCTTCAGTGGACCACTGCTGCTTGTTAAGTTTCTCCATCGTTGTGTACAAACTGGATAAAACGCCGGCTTGTTGTTGTTGTTCAGGAGTTGATCCCGCCCCTGCCCCCGCCTCGACGTAAGCGTGACGTATGCGGTGCTTTTGCTCTGGCCGGACAATTTTTTGGTGCTCGAAACGAACCGGATTCCGGAGCTAAGAGGCGGCTCCGCTGCGGTGTGAACAGGAAAACCCGGTGCTTTTCAAGCTCCAGCTCCGAACCGGCCCCGAAACACCGCTGGTGTGAGTGAGGTATTAAAGCGCCGGCTGTTTCGGCTCCCAAGCGGCTCTTCATGTTACCGCAGTTTCCCACGGGGCCTCAGTTTCCCCGCTGCGAGGCTCTGGTGCTCGCCGCGCGTACGTTCCGTGTTGTCCTGTAGCAGGCACCGCCGATGTCGGGGAAACGATCAGCAATACTCGAAATATCCCAACTCCTTTACCCCTCCAACAGAGGGATGTCCTTTTTCCTTTTCCTTATTTCAAGCGATAAAAACTCTCGATCTTCTCTCGAATTATTAATATTTTTGGACGCCCTCGGCTCGCGTTCAGGGCGTCCCGAGCTGAGTAAGGGCGTCAAATCACGGCAAGACGCCCCCCTGGCGGAAACGCTGGTCTGACTGTATTCATTTTGCACACCCAGGAGATTAAATACATTCCTGTGATGCCTGGCAGAAGAACCAGGATCCTTTTTCTTTGTTTTATCACTAATCAGTAATCGCTCCGTCACTGGTAGAAGTGACGAGGATACATTTTACAAATCTATTGCTGACTTACTGTAGGAAGATCATAGCAGCGTGTTCTATTAAATGATGCTGTGCTATTCATTTTAAGGACGTCTTGGTGTGCTACTAGTTTGTTGAGCATCTGAGTAAATGATAAACTCTTAGAGTCAATATTAGGAGTGAAGAATATAAAAACACTATAGCATCAAAATATTTGGATTAGCCGTTCAATCTGGACAATAGCCAATTAAAAAAACCTATTTTAAAATGTATTCTTCAGTTAAATATGTTGACTGAGAGCAGCGCTGTAACCAACACATTTTTCATTATGCAATATAAAACACCTTTTTCAAGATAAAAAAATGTTTTGGTCGATAAAATGTCCATCTCAGTTTCTCAAATCCAAGGTGATGTCTTTAAATGTCAGTTAAAAACGCAAAGATATTCACTGTCATATGAAACAAAAATCGACATATCTGAGAGGCTGAAAACAACCTTTTCTCAGATATGTGAATAATTCTACCGACGTGTGTTACATTTAACGCCGTTTTTCATTAAAGAAAACCACCGTTGCGGCTTTCACACCAGCGCTTTTCCCTTTCTGGCTCCGAGCGGGAGCTTTTCTGGTTCAGCTCCGGGTTCCCCTTTCTGCTCCCGCTCTGTTCACACCGCCCAGAGCTGCCGCTGCTGCGTCACGACGTCACCGTTTACGTGCCTGCTTCATAAAATCCAAACCGCGCGGAAACCCCTCACATCGACGACGACAACAACGGCCGATTGTATTGAAGCGCTGTTCGCTTTGGTTATCCTCTTACGAAACGAATGGAAGGCATCGGACGACTTTACTTGGAACTTTACAAACATCACATGCGAAATGCAAGACTTCTTTGTGGTCTTCAGCATCTACTTCAACGACGAATCTGCCCCTGCCCCCGCCTCGACGTAAGCAATGCCGCCTCTTAGCTCCGAAGCTCTTGCCTCCAGACCAGGCGTGTCAAACTCAATTTCATCACGGGCCAAATCAGCATTATGGCTGCACTCAAAGGGCCGGTTGTAACTTTAAGACTATATAATAATACATATATAAATATTTAATATATAAAATAATGTATTATATTACATTATTGCCTCTGCATTGGATTGTTATCGGATAGGGTAATAACTTCATAATTAACTACGTCTGAAAGAAGAAGTCTAATAATTGCAAGTCTCTTCAGTGAGAACGTTACAATGATTTAAAAAGAAATGACATTTTGAAATAAAAAGTAACTTTAAAAAAAAAAATCTAATTCTGAGAAAAGTCTAATTTGAGATGCATTGTGGGACATGTAGTTCATGGGCAACATGCTTCTGTAAAGTAGCATGTAACCGTGTAATAAACATTATTATATTTTTTGCAAGCTCTTGTGGGGCCACATAAAATGAAGTCGCGGGCCGCATTTGGCCCCCGGGCCTTGAGTTTGACACCCCTGCTCTAGACCGCCAATTTTTTGGAGTTGGAAGTGAACCGGATTCCGGAGCTAAGAGGCGGCGCCTCTGCGGTGTGAACAGGAAAAACCGGTACTTTTCAGGCTCCGAGCCAGAGCTAAAAACGCGTTGCTGGGAAAGGGGCATCAGTCAGTGTCGGAACAATCAGTCAACCTGTACAAAGATCACTGTACGTCCTGAACGGCTTCATAAGAGAAATTTAGCCTCGAAAAATGCATCTGATTCTTCTCATTTCATAACAAAGCAATTCATCTCCCTCTTCATCACAATGACCGTACAGCAGCAGGCCTCAGTGTGAGAGCCTCTGATTGGAGTCTGATCTCCAGCCAGTTTGGCACTACCAAGGTCAGGAAGTGTGTGGGCCTTTGTCTTGCTTTGTCACATAAGTGCACACATGCTGTTATTGAATCTGCACCCACTGGCACGTCTCCTCTGACTCACTGGTTTCACGCTATGCCTGTTTCCAGTCAGACAATCCCCCGTGGGTGCTTTTTTTTACTCGCTGTCTTTTTAACTTCGCTTGTGTTGTCCTGTAGCGTGCTACCTGTTGCTTACATCGCAGTGAAGCTATCATGCACAGGGATATTATTTGATTTACAGCCATGACTCGGCGATAAAGTGCGCCAGGAGATCGCTTTACACGAGGAGGAGGAGGGCGAGAGAGAAACCACAACAAATAGTAAAAACAACGAGCGCTGTCAGATCGGGCAATTTAATTAAAGTCGGTTATGAAACCTCTTGTTTTATGTCTGCTCGTAATAGTATTACATAGCTGTTGTCGGCGCAGTGATGCGAGGCAGCAGCTGTGCGTTACACAACAGATCAAGCGCTCCCGTGACGGCTTTAATGACAAAAGCTTTGGTTATATAACACTTTTAACACGACAGCTACGGTGACAGTTATTATCATTATCCTTTAACCTCTTGGTGTGTAACATATCCCCAACAAGTACTTTATAAACACAAAAACATTCGCATTGAAGCCCTCGTGTCTCCATGCTCAATAATTATGTATTTTAAAAGGTTCATAATCAAATAAACCATGTTAGTAATTAAGTTAGATGACCAGGGCTGCGACTGGCAGTTCTTACGGTCCGTCCACACAGCAGCTTTTCAAACATCTTGAACATCTTGGAGCTGGGCGTGTCTGACAGCTTGGGGATTTTTTGCGAGCAACGCGACCAACAGCCAATCAGATGAATGTCCCGCCCCCGACACACAAAGCAAAAAACCCCGGGGATTTTATGCGAGCAATATATATATATATAAACTCCCCAAACAGGCGAAACCCTACCAGTTCCCCCACTGCCTCTGCCACCTCCCTCCATGCTGGTTCCTCCGGTTTGGATCCCGGTAATAGTTCTGGTCGTAAAGAACCGGGTGATTTGCTACCGTAACTTCTCGTTTGGAATATGAGGAAATGAACTGCGGTCTGGCTCTCCCTGCTTACACGCGGTTTGATTGGCTAGCGCTTCTACTGTCAGATTTGCATAAACGTGTTCGATTGGCTGACGCTTCCAGCTCAGCTTCAAAAGTTGAACATTGCTCAACTTTTGAATCCTGGAGATCCTGGAAATCTTCGCTTCGCTCCCCCACAATGCAGTTCGGCGAAAAGCGAGGCAAAGTGATACGGGCAGAGAAGCGTTGGAAGCGGTGGAAGATTCTTCTGAAGCTGCTGTGTGGACGTACCGTAACGGTAGCGATAAATTAAAAGACGGTTACTGTCTAGTTCAAAAGTCATTTCCGTCTGTATCGGCGTTGTTTCGTCTAAAAGCCACTCAATTTCACTTCAATATCATTTCAAACGGAGATAAACCTCAAATCCCCTTTTCTGAGAAGCTAAAACAGCATTTGCTGAAAACCATGATTATTTAATTTGC
Organism: Chaenocephalus aceratus; assembly: GCA_023974075.1. Taxonomy (NCBI): domain Eukaryota; kingdom Metazoa; phylum Chordata; class Actinopteri; order Perciformes; family Channichthyidae; genus Chaenocephalus; species Chaenocephalus aceratus. Next base: position 42,627 of record JAMFTG010000691.1, on the reverse strand, counting down.
ACATATTTCTCTGTCGATGAACAATGGCAGTTAATTGTTGGACTCTTTAAAGTAGAGACGCTACACACTGATATACACCTGAACATCAGCAGGAGAGGACTCTTTAAAGTAGAGACACTACATACTG
>JAMFTG010000691.1:27500-35000 GCA_023974075.1 Chaenocephalus aceratus | reverse complement strand
CATGTTGAACTCAAATACCTGTACTCTTCCTACTTCTTACATGTTGAACATCAAATACCTGTACTTTCTACTTCTTACATGTTGAACATCAAATACCTGTACTTTCTACTTCTTACATGTTGAACTCAAATACCTGTACTTTCTACTTCTTACATGTTGAACTCAAATACCTGTACTTTCTACTTCTTACATGTGAACACAAATACCTGTACTTTCTACTAAATGCCAGAAATGCTTCAGGACAAACCTCAAGGTTATTCGCAGTCTATGACCGGCTTTTTCATCGTTTGGGCCGTAGTTTTCTTTACGATAAAACTGTTCTCATCAAAGCTACTGCTGAGATCTGGGAACATGACATTTCAGTGAAATATCTTCATTATCTTCATGACATTTGAGGCAGATATCGATGAAGCCCTGAGGATTAAGCGTGATTATTGTGCGTCTTTAATCCAGTGAAATACCTCAATATCTACCCATATTGCGCATGAAGCCACGTGGGAAACGCAGAGTCATTGAAGACCGGGGGGATATCAGAGCAGTGACAGATGTGTGAGGAAGAGTTATGGCGTCACAGTTGCCGTCAGAGAAGAGGCTTCATGTGGTTCAGTTTTTGAGAAAAATGCCAAAAATGCTTAGTTTCCGTTACGATAGCAGGGATCTCACCAAAGCTACTGCTGAGATCTGGGAGCATGACTTCCTGTTGACGGTGAAATATCTTATTTTCATGACATTTGGGGGAGATATCGATGAAGCCCTGAGGATTAACCGTGATTACGTCTATAATCCAGTGAAATACCTCAATATCTTCATAGTCATGGTTCTGAGTTAATTATTACCTATGACTCGATGCGCATTTGGTTTATTTTCTACTGCTGGCTTGGCATGTGTATGGGTGATTGATCTGATTGGTTAAAGTTAGCTTGTGATAGACATATGGATTATCCAATTACTTTGCAAGTACATTTTGTTAAATCCAATCCACTTTATTTATATAGCACAGTTTTAAAAAACAGAGGGTTTGCCAAAGTGCTTCACAATGAACATAACATTATAATAAAATATAATATTACACGAATACATAAAAGCACACATAAGAATAAATACAAGGCACGTAAAGGCTGTGGACAGACAGTAAAGGCTTACACATAGGTATGACCGTATGACACAGCTCAGACTGGCTGGTAAGCGAGGGAAAAGAGGTGGGTCTTTAGGCGGGACTTAAAAGCTTCAAGAGTGGGCGACAATTTAACACAAGGGGGGGGCAGGTCGTTCCAGAGCCTGGGGGCGACCGATGAGAAACGCTCGGTCTCCTGTAGGAGGTCGGAGATGTACTCTGGGGCCAGCCCACTAAGAGATTTAAAAACAAACAATAAAATCTTAAAATGGACTCTGGACCGGAAGCCGGTGGAGCGAAGCCAGAAACTGGTGTGATGTGGTCATGCTTGCGGGTTCCTGTGAGCAGCCGCGCCGCAGCGTTTTTGTACCAGCTTGCAGGCGGGCGAGCGAAAGTCTCATTTAGGCCGGCATAAAGTGCATTAATCTAAACGAGTTGAAACAAAGGCGTGAATTACACGCTCAAAGTCTAAAAAGGATAAAACCGGTTGATTTTGGAGCCTCAAGTGATAAGAACTGGACTCAACCAGTTTATCTGTTTTATCTCATTTAAAAAGCACCGTCGATTTTGACACCCAGATGCAACACACACACACACCACACCACACACACCCCCCACACACCCCCCAACAGGTACACACACACACACACACACACACACACACACACCCACCACACACACACACACACACACATACCCCAACAGGTACACACACACACACATACACCACACACCCCAACAGGTACACACACACACACACACACACACACACACAACACACACATACCCCCCAACAGGTACCACGCACAGCACACATACATACATACACACAACACACACCCCCCCCAACAGGTACACACACACACAACACACACACACACACACACACACATACCCCAACAGGTACACACAACACACCCACAACACACACCCCCCAACAGGTACACACACACACCACACACAACACACACACACACACACACACACACACACATACCCCAACAGGTGCACACACACACCCACACACACACACACACACACACACACACATACCCAACAGGTACACACACACACATACATACACACACACACACACACACACACACACACACACACACACACACACTCACACATACCCCAACAGGTACACACATACCCCAACAGGCACACACACACACACACACACACACACACACACATACATACCCCAACAGGTACACACCACACACACACACACACACACACACACACACACACACATACCCCAACAGGTACACACGCACACACACATACATACATACACACACACACACACACACACACACCCCCCAACAGGTACACACACACACACACACATACACACACATACACACACACACACACACACACACACTGAGACAGGCAGACACACACACACAACACACTGAGACAGGCAGACACACACACACACACACACACACACACACACACATACACAGACCATGGGTCAAATGCCTGCCATATGGCGTGTTCTCACACAGAGGTTCAACTTAGTGTTTTTTTAAAGTAATTTCTCGACCACTAGCGGACGGATCGCCATGAAATGTGGAACGAACACTCACTTCCTTGTGTCGCGCCATCATCAGGTCAAATGTTGTACGTGTCAAACACTTTGTACAGCCTCTCACTTCTAAGACGATAAATGACTTGTATTATTTGATTGCAGTCATTAAAACATTAGCGTACAGGGATGTGTTTCTAAGCATCTGAAAACGTGCTTACGTTGGCTCCATTGGAGCGTCAGATCACAGGACCTAATGCTGTGCAGCTTTGTGAGAAGTTGTGGAAGTTTCCAGTGCTCGCAGGCTTCTCTGCCCTCCTGGGTTTTGGAGCTTCTTGGGTTCCCTTAAATTCCAATCAAGTATTAAATCTCACGTCTCAGAGAGTCTGCGGCGGTGCCGAATAGGATGTCGTGATACAGCTGAAGATTAGAAGATATGTGAACCAGAGGAAACCTGATTGCTGCGTGTGTGTGACGCTCGTTTTAATTTACTGCACTGAACTACTTCATTCTCTCATTGATGCTGTGACCGGAAATATTAAAACACTCGTCACCAGAGGTGGGAAGAAGGGAGTACAAATACTTTGTTACTGTACTTAAGTACATCTTTCTGGTATCAGTACTTTCCTCCACTACTTATTTTTCTGACGACTTACATTACATGTTGAATCCAAATACCTGTACTTTCTACTTCTTACATGTTGAATCCAAATACCTGTACTTTCTACTTCTTACATGTTGAATCCAAATACCTGTACTTTCTACTTCTCACATGTTGAACACAAATACCTGTACTTTCTACTTCTTACATGTTGAACACAAATACCTGTACTTTCTACTTCTTACATGTTGAACTCAAATACCTGTACTTTCTACTTCTTACATGTTGAACTCAAATACCTGTACTTTCTACTTCTCACATGTTGAACTCAAATACCTGTACTTTCTACTTCTCACATGTTGAACACAAATACTTGTACTTTCTACTTCTTACATGTTGAACCCAAAATACCTGTACTTTCTACTTCTTACATGTTGAACACAAATACCTGTACTTTCTACTTCTCACATGTTGAACTCAAATACCTGTACTTTCTACTTCTCACATGTTGAACTCAAATACCTGTACTTTCTACTTCTTACATGTTGAACACAAATACCTGTACTTTCTACTTCTTACATGTTGAACCCAAATACCTGTACTTTCTACTTCTTACATGTTGAACTCAAATACCTGTACTTTCTACTTCTCTCACGTTGAACTCAAATACCTGTACTTTCTACTTCTTACATGTTGAACTCAAATACCTGTACTTTCTACTTCTTACATGTTGAACTCAAATACCTGTACTTTCTACTTCTCACATGTTGAACTCAAATACCTGTACTTTCTACTTCTTACATGTTGAACCCAAATACCTGTACTTTCTACTTCTCACATGTTGAACTCAAATACCTGTACTTTCTACTTCTCACATGTTGAACTCAAATACCTGTACTTTCTACTTCTCACATGTTGAACACAAATACCTGTACTTTCTACTTCTTACATGTTGAACTCAAATACCTGTACTTTCTACTTCTTACATGTTGAACACAAATACCTGTACTTTCTACTTCTTACATGTTGAACTCAAATACCTGTACTTTCTACTTCTCTCATGTTGAACTCAAATACCTGTACTTTCTACTTCTTACATGTTGAACACAAATACCTGTACTTTCTACTTCTTACATGTTGAACTCAAATACCTGTACTTTCTACTTCTCACATGTTGAACACAAATACCTGTACTTTCTACTTCTTACATGTTGAACCCAAATACCTGTACTTTCTACTTCTTACATGTGAACTCAAATACCTGTACTTTCTACTTCTTACATGTTGAACACAAATACTTGTACTTTCTACTTCTTACATGTTGAACCCAAATACCTGTACTTTCTACTTCTTACATGTTGAACCCAAATACCTGTACTTTCTACTTCTTACATGTTGAACCCAAATACCTGTACTTTCTACTTCTTACATGTTGAACACAAATACCTGTACTTTCTACTTCTTACATGTTGAACTCAATACCTGTACTTTCTATTTCTCACATGTTGAACACAAATACCTGTACTTTCTACTTCTCACATGTTGAACACAAATACCTGTACTTTCTACTTCTTACATGTTGAACACAGATACCTGTACTTTCTACTTCTCACATGTTGAACTCAAATACCTGTACTTTCTACTTCTTACATGTTGAACTCAAATACCTGTACTTTCTACTTCTTACATTTTGAACACAAATACCTGTACTTTCTACTTCTTACATTTTGAACACAAATACCTGTACTTTCTACTTCTCACATGTTGAACTCAAATACCTGTACTTTCTACTTCTTACATTTTGAACACAAATACCTGTACTTTCTACTTCTCACATGTTGAACTCAAATACCTGTACTTTCTACTTCTCACATGTTGAACTCAAATACCTGTACTTTCTACTTCTTACATGTTGAACTCAAATACCTGTACTTTCTACTTCTCACATGTTGAACACAAATACCTGTACTTTCTACTTCTTACATGTTGAACCCAAATACCTGTACTTTCTACTTCTTACATGTTGAACTCAAATACCTGTACTTTCTACTTCTTACATGTTGAACCCAAATACCTGTACTTTCTACTTCTCACATGTTGAACTCAAATACCTGTACTTTCTACTTCTTACATGTTGAACTCAAATACATGTACTTTCTACTTCTCACATGTTGAACACAAATACCTGTACTTTCTACTTCTTACATGTTGAACCCAAATACCTGTACTTCTACTTCTCACATGTTGAACCCAAATACCTGTACTTTCTACTTCTTACATGTTGAACTCAAATACCTGTACTTTCTACTTCTTACATGTTGAACCCAAAATACCTGTACTTTCTACTTCTTACATGTTGAACACAGATACCTGTACTTTCTACTTCTTACATGTTGAACACAAATACTTGTACTTTCTACTTCTTACATGTTGAACCCAAATACCTGTACTTTCTACTTCTTACATGTGAACCCAAATACCTGTACTTTCTACTTCTTACATGTTGAACCCAAATACCTGTACTTTCTACTTCTTACATGTTGAACACAAATACCTGTACTTTCTACTTCTTACATGTTGAACTCAAATACCTGTACTTTCTACTTCTCACATGTTGAACACAAATACCTGTACTTTCTACTTCTCACATGTTGAACACAAATACCTGTACTTTCTACTTCTACATGTTGAACTCAAATACCTGTACTTTCTACTTCTCACATGTTGAACACAAATACCTGTACTTTCTACTTCTCACATGTTGAACTCAAATACCTGTACTTTCTACTTCTTTAATGTTGAACTCAAATACCTGTACTTTCTACTTCTCACATGTTGAACTCAAATACCTGTACTTTCTACTTCTCTCATTTTGAACACAAATACCTGTACTTTCTACTTCTTACATTTTGAACACAAATACCTGTACTTTCTACTTCTCACATGTTGAACTCAATACCTGTACTTTCTACTTCTCACATGTTGAACTCAAATACCTGTACTTTCTACTTCTTACATGTTGAACACAAATACCTGTACTTTCTACTTCTCTCATGTTGAACTCAAATACCTGTACTTTCTACTTCTCTCATGTTGAACTCAAATACCTGTACTTTCTACTTCTTACATGTTGAACCCAAATACCTGTACTTTCTACTTCTTACATGTTGAACACAGATACCTGTACTTTCTACTTCTTACATGTTGAACACAAATACTTGTACTTTCTACTTCTTACATGTTGAACCCAAATACCTGTACTTTCTACTTCTTACATGTTGAACACAAATACCTGTACTTTCTACTTCTCACATGTTGAACTCAAATACCTGTACTTTCTACTTCTTACATGTTGAACTCAAATACCTGTACTTTCTACTTCTTACATGTTGAACCCAAATACCTGTACTTTCTACTTCTTACATGTTGAACACAAATACCTGTACTTTCTACTTCTCACATGTTGAACTCAAATACCTGTACTTTCTACTTCTTACATGTTGAACTCAAATACCTGTACTTTCTACTTCTCTCATTTTGAACACAAATACCTGTACTTTCTACTTCTTACATTTTGAACACAAATACCTGTACTTTCTACTTCTCACATGTTGAACTCAAATACCTGTACTTTCTACTTCTTACATGTTGAACCCAAATACCTGTACTTTCTACTTCTTAGATGTTGAACTCAAATACCTGTACTTTCTGCTTCTCACATGTTGAACTCAAATACCTGTATTTTCTACTTCTTACATGTTGAACTCAAATACCTGTACTTTCTACTTCTTACATGTTGAACTCAAATACCTGTACTTTCTACTTCTTACATGTTGAACTCAAATACCTGTACTTTCTGCTTCTCACATGTTGAACTCAAATACCTGTACTTTCTACTTCTTATATGTTGAACTCAAATAGCTTGTACTTTCTACTTCTCTCATGTTGAACTCAAATACCTGTACTTTCTACTTCTTACATGTTGAACTCAAATAGCTGTACTTTCTACTTCTTACATGTTGAACACAAATACCTGTACTTTCTACTTCTCTCATGTTGAACTCAAATACCTGTACTTTCTACTTCTTACATGTTGAACTCAAATACCTGTACTTTCTACTTCTCACATGTTGAACTCAAATACCTGTACTTTCTACTTCTCTCATTTTGAACACAAATACCTGTACTTTCTACTTCTTACATTTTGAACACAAATACCTGTACTTTCTACTTCTCACATGTTGA
>JAMFTG010000691.1:0-22500 GCA_023974075.1 Chaenocephalus aceratus | reverse complement strand
CTAAAACATTACAATCGCAGATCTCCGTATCAAGAACCTGCAGATCTCTTTCTGCTCGTTTGGATCAAATGTCAGAAAACTGAGAAAAAGGTCCCAGTTTCTAAAAGTCAAGGTGACATCTTTAAATGTCTTTTTTTCTCCCTTTAAAACCCAAAGATATTCATTTTAATATGATTATAAACAGAGAAAAACACCGGTACCGTACTTTTCGGAGCCGCGACTTTTTCCCCCATTTTTGTGTACAGCTAACGGCCACTAGGGGACCTCCTACATCTATGGATTTACAGGTAAAATTAACCACCTTTAACACTACGGGCTCTAGGACCGGTCCCCGCCGCCACCTCTAAGCGGCGGGCTCCAGCAGGAAAAGCTGGAGGCGGGAAAAGAGTGAGACAGGTAGCGCGCCAAAGTGAAAGTGGAACCGAGAGACAGAACGAGAGCAAGACAGACGGACCATTTAGCTGCTGCGGCTTGTATGCAGCTTTATAGTCCGAAAAGTACGGTACGTCTGTTTTGAGAGGCTGAAAAAAAATTACATGAAAATGTACTTTAAAAATGGAATTAATTAATCGTTTTTGAGTACTACGACATAATACCATCACTGCACAAGACAATACAGTTATATATATATATCCAGGGTTCGTACACTTTTTCACCAATAATGTTCCATGACCAAAACAATTACGGGGGCCAAATCCGGCCCGCGGCTTCATTTTATGTGGCCCCGCAAGAGCTTGCAAAGAATATAATACGTTTATTATACCGGTTACATGCCGCTTTACAGAAGCAGGTTGCCCATAAACTACATGTCCCACAATGCATCTCGTTTTGTGACATGCGCACTGAAGAGACCTGGACTTCTGCTTTCAGGCGTAGTTAATTACTAAGTTATTATCCTATCCGATAATAATCCAATTCAGAGGCAATTATGTAATAATACATTATTATATATTTATATCGTTGCAACCGGCGCTTTGAGTGCAACCTTTGAGCGAATGTGGCCCGTAAAGCAACTCAAATCTCTCACCAACACCTCGTCAGTTAAAAGCCACTTTACGTTTCATTACTATACGATACAGTATTTATTACCGTTATAGTATTACTATTTCGGCGATTAGATAAAATATAAATTATATTTGATGCAACTTTAGTTACATTTCCATGACTTTTCCAAAACTTGGGGAAATGTATTGTTTTCCAAAACCTTTCCAGGGCCTGGAATTAGCATTTTGAATTTCCATGACTTTCCAGGTTTTTAGTGACCGTAGGAACCCGGTATAAAACATTGCAAATGCCTTAATTGATTGATCTGATTGTACATCATTAGTTGTGGAAACAGCTGCAGATTATTTTCTCATAATGTTCTTTATTAGGTTTCATCAGTTTCACAAAATCCAGGATGACGTCTTCAAAAGTATTGTTTTCGTATGTGTGTGTGTGTGTGTGTGTGTGTGTGTACCTGTGTGTACCTGTGTGTGTGTGTGTGTGTGTACCTGTGTGTGTGTGTGTGTGTGTATATGTATGTGTGTGTGTGTGTGTGTGTGTCTGTCCTACCTGTGGGGGTCTCTCGGTGTGTGTGTGTGTGTCTGTGTCTGTGTGCCTGTGTGCGTGTACCTGTGTGTGTGTGTGTGTGTGTGTGTGTGTGTGTGTGTGTGTGTGTGTGTGTGTGTGTGTGTGTGTGTGTGTGTGTGTGTGTGTGTGTGTGTGTGTGTGTGTGTGTGTGTGTGTGTGTGTGTGTGTGTGTGTGTGTGTGTGTGTGTGTGTGTCCTACCTGTGGGGGTCTCTCGGTGTGTGTGTGTGTGTGTGTGTGTGTGTGTGTGTCTGTGTGTGTGTGTGTGTGTGTGTGTGTGTGTGTGTGTGTGTGTGTGTCCTACAGTCGCACATAACCCTTTATTGTCATGTTTGAGTGTCTGTTTATGTAAATCGAGTCGTTGTTGTTATCCGATCTAAATAAAGCCGTAGATTTTGACACAGATTTCGCCTCATGGAAACCATGGAAACCAGTGATTGTGAGGTAAACAAAATGCTTTCTCAAGACAGGAAGCACTTTGTTTAGCAGCACACATCACATTTATTTGTATAGCAGCACCAGATTCAGGTCGGCAGTTTCATTCTAGTTTTTTTATTTAATCATGTGTTTCCTTACGTGACATATCGGTGAATAAAAGCTCTGAGAGATCCTGGTTCACAGAACACTTTGAGCCTCAGGGCGTACACACTTCCAGGCGTGTAAGATCCCACACACACACACACACACACACGGAGACATGGAGACGGCCATGTTCTGCAGACACACAATGCTCCTCAATTTGTAAAGCAAGACTGAGGAGCAGCGGCGAACAAAGGGCGCATTTATGGAGGCCGACGCCACGAGAAAGCGAGTCCCACGGAGGAGCCAGAGCCACGGGTTGAATAACACACGGTGATGCCAGCAGAGAGCATGCTGGGTAATTTGATTTCCGGTGGGAGATGATAACAACAGTTAACAGTTAGGCCCGAGGGGAAACCCTGGAGAGGTAGAGTAACGTATACTCCCGTCAGAGCCAGGGGTGGAACAAGTACCTTTACTTGAAAGTAGTAATACTTCACTCTAAAGATACTAAATACTCGATTTCAAAGGGCGTGTCTGAAACTCGACCAATCACATGCATCTCCCGCCCCTGACACACAAGCAGCGGTTTGATTGGCTAGAGCTCGTACCGGCATACGATTCGATTGGCTGACGCTTCTGCCGAGGCGTCAAAAGTTGAACATCGCTCAACTTTTGCAGCAAGCCACGCCAGCTACGCTCCACGTCACTACCCACAATGCAGTTCGGCGAAAAGTGACGTCGCCCCCTTCAAAGTGAACGGTGACGCTTTCAGCGCACGCTGCCGTGTGGACGGGCCGTCGGTGTCTGACGTCGTCGTAAATGGACTTTCTATCCAGGTTTAAGCCACACTACACTTCGTACATCTGGGTGCTTTCAATGTATACGACAATACTCTGTGCAGTCTGTGCTAATTACACAGTTAGTGTATAATTCATGCAAACACATCATGTTCGTAAAAAGTTACAAGTTAGTGTAAAAAGTACTATATTTCTATTTATATATATTTAATTAAAAGTAGTAAAAAATGGAAATACTCAATAAAGTACTTGAGTAAATGTACTTTCCTCCACTAGTTATAGCACATACATCTCTCAAAGGTCCCACGACATTTCTACTGATCATAATTCCATCGTTGAGGTCGACTAGAATATATTTACATTGTTCAATGTTCCAAACTCACATCGGTTTCCCATCCAGCATCTCTGTGTAGTCTGTGTGTTCACTCTGTCCTACACGGCTTGTTGGAGCTCCTGCCCCCCCCCCCCCCTGTGAGCCCAGTGTGCTCTGATTGGTCGGTAAGTTGCGAGGCTCCTTGCGAGGCTCCTTGCAAGGCTCATTGCTGCGAGTAGCGGACAGGTTTCCGGGTCGGCGATACAGCGAGAACAAGCGAAACTCATCCTGAGCACACACACACTCACAGCCGAAGTAAAAACAATAAGCGTGGCTTGATATTGAGAAAGGGAAAGAAGTAGAACAAAGATGATTATAAACCAATAATCTTGCTTTATCATTTATTAAATGATAAAGCAAGATTGAGATGCAGGAATCCAGAGCGAGGAGAGGGAACTCGGCCCAGTCGTCAGCAGTTCAGGAAAGCTGAATAAATAAAAGATTCCTCTGCTGCGACGTTGTGTGCGTCCGCCCTCTCTACTGTCCCCTGTAATGTGTGCAATCCTCAGAGATGACACAGCGAAACCCAGCCCGAAACACACACACACAGCCTGGCTGGGAGTTTGTGTGTGTGCTCAGGCTGAGTTCCGCACGGTCTCGCCGTCCCCACACCAGCTCACAGTGTCCCGCTCCTCGCAGCGAGCCTTGCAACGTCCCGCCGAGTGTGTGTGTGTGAGGAAGTCCGCGGATTGGTCCAAACGTAACGGCTCCGCTAACATAATCGTCCAAATTGACCAATCTGCGGAGCCGTTACGTTACGTCACTATACCCAAAAAGTAAACAATGGAAACAGAGAAATGTCCAACGAGGCGTTCAGGGGCAGCAGACGGGTCTTCTCTGTGTTAGAGTTGTACGTTCACATGCAAAGCCACATCACACACAAGGGGACGGGTGATAACCGGAAAAGCATGACAGAGAGGATGCTGGGTAACAGTTCACAGATGTATGTAATATAACAATAAGTAGTATTTCATTCTACTTAACAGTTTCATTTAACGTTATATGTATATAATTTACTTATTTCTGCATCTACTTGCACATGGTATCACTCGCGCGGTTTAATAAATTTTTTTCCTTGCATTATTTGATGGTTTTTAATGTCTTCGGTCTATTTCTGTTTACTTCATGTTTCCATTGATAAAACTATCTATTGATTGTATGGCGATAAGGCCTTTGACTCTGTTGGAGTATTAGAGCTCAGGTGGAGTCTGATCCAATCTGATGAAAGCTGGTTATGTATTAATTTTAGCGTCAACAGTTCATCCCAGCGGCACAAATCCTCCATCAAGGGAGAGTTTTAAAGTGGGATCCGAGAGAAAGCCATCCGAGGTGTGAGGAGAGCAGAACACGAAGTGCTCTGACCTTGATAAACCCAGTGTTGAGTAATAACAGCGCTGAGTGGACCGAGCTCTCATAACACCCACACACACACATCGAAACATCTCACATGAAGACATACCGTTCGCATGTTAGCCTTCTAGGTTTCATTCGGGGCAATATATTCGGACTTCTAGAAACTGGGAGGGACATTTCTTCCTACTTTCTATTTTATAGATTAAACTATTGGTATAAAAAAAAAAATCAGCCTTCTCATTGAGTGTGTGTGTGTGTGTGTGTGTGTGTGTGTGTGTGTGTGTGTGTGTGTGTGTGTGTGTGGTGTGTGTGTGTGTGTGTGTGTGTGTGTGTGTGTGTGTGTGTGTGTGTGTGTGTGTGTGTGTGTGTGTGTGTGTCCTACCTGTGGGCGTCTCTGGGATGGGCTCGTTCCTCAGCGTGTGTGTGTGTGTGTGTCCTACCTGTGGGCGTCTCTCTGGGATGGGCTCGTTCCTCAGCGTGTGTGTGTGTGTGTGTGTGTGTGTGTGTGTGTGTGTGTGTGTGTGTGTGTGTGTGTGTGTGTGTGTGTGTGTGTGTGTGTGTGTGTGTGTGTGTGTGTGTGTGTGTGTGTGTGTGTGTGTGTGTGTGTGTGTGTGTGTGTGTGTGTGTGTGTGTGTGTGTGTGTGTGTGTGTGTGTGTATAGAGAGCAATGAATAAGTGAAGAGGCGTTAATGAAAACAGGTCCTTCAGACTCCACATAAATACATACATGAATATATAAGTGTGTCTGTGTGTGAATATATAAGTGTGTGTGTTGACATGTTGTGCATCTTGTATGCTTTTATCTTTTTTATACACTTTACCTACTGTTTTACTAACTTTTTACCCGCAGTAACATTTCTGTTAACAGGAATACGCACTCAGACGATGAGTCCACTGACAAAAATATATATTTTAATAATCTATTGATCATTGGAGGCAGTTTTTTTTAGCCTCTCAAATTTGTAGATTTTCTGAATTTCTTGAATACATTCGGTTTTTTTGACAAAACATTAAAATCAAAGAAACCGCTTTGATATATTGTGGATAATAATAGTCAGATCAATCAATAGTTAACAATCATTGCAGCCCTATTTTTCAATTTAAATAGTTGTATGTCTTAGATTCCCATTTGTCTCTTACTTGCATGACTTACCTGATACATACATATTTAATCGATTGTCCTTAGTCCCTCTGTCCTCAGACCCTCTATCCTTAGACCCTCTGTCCTCAGACCCTCTATCCTTAGACCCTCTGTCCTTAGACCGTCTGTCCTTAGACCCTCTGTCCTTAGACCCTCTGTCCTTAGACCCTCTGTCCTTAGACCCTCTGTGCTCTGTCCTCAGACCCTCTGTCCTCAGACCCTCTGTCCTCAGACCCTCTGTCCTCAGACCCTCTGTCCTCAGGCCCTCTGTCCTCAGACCCTATGTCCTTAGACCCTCTGTCCTTAGACCCTCTGTCCTCAGACCCTCTGTCCTTAGACCCTCACATCGTACAAGGAAACACTTCCGGAGAAAACCCACAGTTTAAGGGAACATGGGAGAAACCTCAGGGAGAGCAGCAGAGGAGGGATCCCTCTCCAGGACGGACAGACGTGCAATAGATGCCGTGTGGAAATCGAAGAGATATGCGGTCTTTCTCTCGCTGTGGTCGGAGAGCCTGTGAAATCCAAGAGACCCAGAGCATGAATCATTCGTCGGATCGTTTTCACAATGAGAGAGGCGGGAAGGAGCCCAAAGGGAAAAACTGCAGCCATTCAGACGTAATCTGACAAAGAGCTGGACGCGATAAAGATCGAGACACGAGACAATCACACCTAAGCCCCTCATTGTGCGGAGGATGATACCGTCTAGATGTCTTTATTAGTCAAAGAGACCGAGAGCAAGACTTGTAGGAGTAATTTAAACCACCGTTCTCGTAGATTAAGTCCGTCTGATGAAACGCCTTGAAGAACAGGCCAGAACAGAAAAGGCGGAGATGACGTTAAAATGTGGATTAAAGGGGATTTTCACACAGTCGTTTGCATTGGTTGATGTTGTTCGTGCTGCTTCTGCCCAGACCCCCGAAGCAAATAACCTCAATGGGTCTTCTGGTGGAATAAAGATTGCAAAAAGGTGCCTTTTATTAAGTTCCCATTTACTCCGATTAATAATTACTAGGGATGCACGATATTGGTTTTTTGAAACCGATACCGATAACTTCCTGCTTCTCAAGACCGATACCGATAACCGATAATAAAAACAATTTTTACGCCACTAATTATTTTAACGCGATTAACGCATGTGTATTTTTTTTCCTCGGCCGCCCCGTAGCTTCAGAGCGCATCGAGTTTAAAATACCATCTACAAGGTGATGCTGACAGCCCCGCTCCTGCCGCCCGCTTGTGGCAGACCACACTTCCACGCTCACCGGCAGGCACCGACTGGCCATCTGGAGGACCGGGAGGGTGTGTGTGTGTGTGTGTGTGTGTGTGTGTGTGTGGCCCGAGCGAGCGAGAGACCTTACGTGCATTGTTGTTGTTAGCATCTGGTGCTAGCTAGCTGCGCTAACGGATATAAGGAGCTGTTTAAATGAAAATAGAGGAGCGACATTTCGCCACAACTGCACACACACACACACACACACACTTTGTATTTGTATTATTGTCTTCGTACGCTTTTAACACACCATCATAGCGATGGCGATGTTTCAGGTGACTGATCAGGTTCGAAGTATTGGGGAGCGCTGGATTTGTGAAGAACTCCCCTCTTCCTAAACCACTAACACCACAGTACTGGCAAAACGGGAGGAGCCGAGTGAAAAACAAGCGCCCCTCATCCCAATCCCCCCACACCGCAGGATCTCTTTCTTTCTTTACCCAAAAAATATATTGTATATTATCGGGGCTATTAATACTGTTATCGGGTTTATCGGGATGATGATGATCGGGCCGATAATTATCGTGCATCCCTAATAATTACCGTACTTTTCGGCCTATAAAGCGCACCTGCATACAAGCCTCAGCAGCTAAACTGTCCGTCTGTCTCGCTCTCGTTCCGTCTCTCGGTTCCACTTTCACTTTGGCGCGCTACCTGTCTCGCTCTTTCCCGGCCTCCAGCTTTTCCTGCTGGAGCCCGCCGCTGAAAGGTGGCGGGCGCGGAGCGGTCCTAGAGCCCGTAGTGTTAAAGGTGGTTAATTTCACCTGTAAAATCCATAGATTTAGGAGGTTCCCTAGTGGCTGTTAGCTGTACAAAGAAAATGGCGGGAAAAGTCGCCGCTTATAGTCCGAAAAGTACGGTACTTTCACAGCAAGTAAATGACTGGGTGTTTTATCGATGTTATGCTCACAGTTCTTTAGCCTGTTGCTGAACCTTTCCTCATGAAGTGGACTCTGCTTTAGTTTAGGGGGACGAATTGGACTGGAAGTTATTTCAAAATAATCCATTTGCTGTTGTCTATGAAATAACCAGACAAAAGGAAAACCGAAAAGTACGGTAAACGTATTTCCCCCAGGACCAAAGAATGAAGAACCTGACCTCTCTGTCCCGTCTTCCTTTCGAACGCTTCAGATCAACTTCTCATGCCTCATTGAAACCTATATTTCAACCGTTGAGTTTTCCTTCATTCTCGAGGAACAATTCTTAATGTTATTATCGAGAACACAGAGTCAATATCATGCTTGCTGCAGCACCCCTCTGCAGGGCCTTCCTGCTCAGACGGAGGACCACCAGTCACATCCTGAAGTACTGAATATCAGATAACGATCGCAGCAGCTTGGCGGACGTCCACCCCGAGTTTGTGAAGAGTAGTCCTTGGTGCCGTGGGTTTTAGCACTGAATGAAAGACCTAAAGACCATAATGCATTCAGACATTCACATCTGATCATTAATTTAACTTGGAGAACTTATTTTAACGTCCTCTGGTCTCGTATAATGGCGTCGTATCCCCTTTGAGCATGCATCAGCCCTACACTTTGTACATCTTGGTGCTTTTTAACTCTGATGCAGGATTTTATTGATTGGACGTCTGTATCTGAAGCTATCGGAGAAACAAGCTGAGCTAACGTTAGCCTCAACTCAGATGTTAACCCTTTAAACTGCTTTATTCACACTTTACTGCAAAGAAACTCCAACTCCCATGATCCCACACGGCTTCACCAACACAACAAACTATTATCTTACTGTTGTCATTGAAAGATCGGGTTTAAACTAGCGCTACAGACCCAAAAACGGCAATACTTTGAGCCGGAACAGTATTTCTAATAATAATAATACATGTATTTTGTAGGCGCTTTTACTGTCGCTTTACAGAGGGAGTGCAGGGGGTCCGCGGGGTCTTAAAAAGTATTAAAAGTTGATAAATCAATTTAGCGAAAATTAAGGCTATTAAAAAGTATTAAACGGCATTTCCAAGGTATTACATTTCGTAGCTTGTTTTCAATAAGTATATAAATGGTACACCCCTGCTGTATATAGTCAATGGGAGGTGAAGTGTGTCGCCAAGGTAACCGGTTAAAACTGGTGGCGATGAGGTGTTAAAATGTATGGAAAGGGTCTTAAAAAAGGTCTTGAAAGGTCTTACATTTTAAATATAGTAAAAGTCAAATTAAAATCGAGCAATAAAACAACAATCGCACATTTAAAGCCAGTTTGAAGCGGCGAGTCTTTGTAAGTATTTCTGTTTTTGACCTCCTGATATTTTCCCTTCTCTTCAAGAGCCCAGAGGAAAAAGAGGAGTCTGAGGAAGGATCTGACGCCAGCAAATCAGAGATCAGCCTGGTGTACGAAATCGCCCTGAAGAGGAACCTGTCTGTCAACTTCGAGGTGAGGAAAAACATCATGACGAGCGTTTCCCTGAAAAGCCATCGTTGTGAGGATCGGGGGAAATGCATGAGTGGACAAAAACCGGAGGAGTCACGCTGATAGAACTCTGGAAATACAACCTCTGAGCTGTCGGTGAAGTCACTTTTCTTAAGAACACTGGACGCTCACAGCCTTCAAAGGCCTGTGGAAGTTTCTATCGTGTGAAAAGTTATTCTTGACTGATTGACGTCACTAGCTTAGTCTTGCTTCATGTTCCCGTCAGCGAGGTCTCTTATCTTAAAAAGACTGGAAGTGTTGGACAGCTCACTGCCTTTCGGGACTTGCGGAAGTTTCTAAATGTGAAATTCAACGTTTTTCTTCACTGATAGACGTCACTATTATCTTTAGAGGTGACTCATCTGATAAGTTGCTAACTAATGTGGATCCTTTGGTGCTGGAGGAGTCACTTCACAGAGTGTGTCCTGAAGTAAAGGGTCTGAATACTTCTTTAAACCACCTTTGCATTGGTTAGCTTCTTTAGCCACAACATATCATATCAATAACCTTCCTTAATGTTTAAAGAGACATGAACTGAGCATAGATATGTGTGTTTTGCTTTTATTTTCAGTCACTTATCTTAGACCCCACGCAAACGGACCGAATTCGTTATCAAAAAAGTCTTCCGTTCACACGCATTCGGCTCATTTAACGTGTCCGTTCTCACGAGACCGCTGGAGACGCTGTAGTACATATGCCGGGCCTGTAAGTGGCGCTGTACTTCGGCCACAAAATACACCAAAAGCAGCGAAGAAGACGCCCCCGAGCATGGTTGCCATGGTTGCCCTTCTGGTTATTCTCCGCGGTGGATTTAGCAACATGTAGTTCTCCATGTCCACTTGTTGCTGATGGGTGTGGTCGAGGAGCTGTAGATGTTGCACCAACATCTGTGGCATGGTCAGTAGCTAGCAGAGGCGGGGCTATGGCTTCATCGTTATCAGGAAATGATCGTATAGGGCAGGGGTGTCAAACTCAAGGCCCGGGGGCCAAATCCGGCCGGCGACTTCATTTTATGTGGCCCCACGAGAACTTGCAAAGAATATAATATGTTTATTATACGGTTACATGATACTTTACAGAAGCATGTTGCCCATAAACTACATGTCCCACAATGCATCTCAAATTTGACTTTTTTCTCAGAATTTGACTTATTTTTTTAAAATTCTACTTTTTTTCAAAATGTCTTTCTTTTCGGCTTTTCTTTTTAAATCATTTTGTGACATTCTCCCTGAAGAGACTTGCAATGATTTGCCTTAGACTTCTGCTTTCAGGCGTAGTTAATTATCCTATCCGATAGGGTAGTATAATACATTATTTTATATATATTAAATATTTATGTATGTATTTTTTATATAGTCTTAAAGTTACAACCGGCCCTTTGAGTGCAACCATAATGCTGATGTGGCCCGTGATGAAATTGAGTTTGACACCCCTGGTATAGGGCGTACACACGGAGCCGTTTGGCCCCCAAAGCGTTCCGTATGCAAATCTATCGACCTTGGGACCCGTTATCGTTTGCGGGGTCCGTTTCCGCGGTTCCGTTACGGCCTCGCGTGAACGAACCGGCTATACTCGAGAGAAAAGTAGCAGATACAACCCTTCTAAACACCGCCTTAAAGAGATGGGACGTTTTGGATGGCTTGTCGACGTTAGTGTTGTAAGAGTTTCTGTGCCCTTGTGTTTGGCGGTGACTCAGCTGATAATATGCTGATTAATGCGGATCATTTGGTTCTGCTTTGTTTTTCGGACAGAACATATTCATACTCACAGCCTCTCTCAGTTCTTCCTCTGGGCTTTAACGGTGAACACTTCTGAACATATTCTCTATCCCCTATTGATATGCAAAATGACTTCATGCGTGTTTACCTAGTTTTGTTTTTCCCGTCAGTGAGATCACTTGTCTTGACCAATGTTTAAGTGTTTTATCTGTAGGTTTGACGCGGTTGATAAGAAGCTGATCAATCTCAATCAATCGGTGCTGGAGGACGACTTTCACAATGATTTGTCACATGTTATGATTCTCTTTATTTAAGTATATAGCCTCTAAATAATACTTCTACTGATCTTAAGCCACCTCTGCATTAGTCAGCTTGAATATATTCATTCACAGCTGCGTTTCGGGAAAGCTTTTTGCAGAAGTGACGTTGATAAATCAGCTGCATAAGTGCTGCTAGAATTTCACAATTTTGTGTTAACATAAACACGAGGAGATAGCTTTCTCTTAGTTTTGCCTAACAACTTTCCTCTGGATATTACAGGGAATTATAATGAACTATTCAAGCCTTTTCCCTCAACTTTTCCATCAGCTTTCATGCACGTTTACCCAGTTTTGCTTCATTTTCCCTTCAGTTAGGCCACGTATCTTAAAGAGGGTTAAAATACTGGACATTAAAGATGGTTCATCTTTGTTTTTTTGTGTGACTTTCAAAATGTTTCTGGTCTGATTGATATTGCTAACGTGATCCAGTTGTCTTTGGAGTTGACTGAGCTGATGAGGGGATGGATGGATGGATGGATGGATAGATAGATGGATAGATAGATGTATGGATAGATGGATGGATATATGGATGGATAGATAGATGTATGGATAGATGGATGGATGGATAGATGGATGGATATATGGATAGATGGATGGATGGATGGATGGATGGATAGATAGATAGATAGATAGATGGATGGATAGATAGATGGATGGATGGATGAATAGATGGATGGATGGATGGATGGATGGATAGATAGATAGATAGACAGATAGATGGATGGATAGATAGATGGATGGATGGATAGATAGACAGATAGATGGATAGATGGATGGATAGATGGATAGATGGATGGATGGATAGATAGACAGATAGATGGATGGATGGATAGATAGATAGATAGATAGTTAGATGGATGGATGGATGGATGGATGGATGGATAGAGAGATAGATAGATAGATAGATGGATGGATGGATGGATAGATAGATAGATAGATGGATAGATAGATAGATGGATAGATAGATGGATGGATGGATAGATACTTTATTGATCCCAATGTGGGACCTTCTTTCATCACAGAAGCAGAAGTGTGTTCAGACTTTGTAATACAATACTTTAAATACTTTAAAAAGTGGAAAATCATCATGTCGATCATTCGTTACTGGAGGAGCATTTTCATAGTATGAGTATTGAGTAAATGATCTTATTACCTCTTTCCACTGTTGATTTTAAGCCATGTCTTCATTAGGGTTAGCTTGTTAAGCCAGAAAATATTCACAGCTGCGTTTGAGAGAAACGTTTTGCACTTTTTTTTTCTCACAGTTTTACCCAACAACTTCCCTATGGGCATTACAGTAACACTTCCACTGCTTTATCGCCTCTCTCCCTAACGTTTTAAGTGCAGTCTGTCCTCACATGACCTGCAGCGTCTGTTCTCTTTGGCCTTCAGCGTATCTCCAACACTCACTCCCCGATCGGCCTCTCTTCTTCTTCTTCTGCTCTCTGCAAGGTGCCAAAAAACAAGGGAGGCTCAGTTTACTCTGCGTTCCCCCTCCCTTCCTCCGCAGAATCCACCTAGCATCACTCCCAACAATCACACATGAGGATGGAAGGAAGGGAGGGAGTCTCTTCTTTCTGTTGACTTTGCTTTGTGAATAAAAGTTGACACAACCTTGAAAAGATGATCTGAAAAAGCTTCCCAATCCTCCCCTTCATTGTTCTCATTTTGCTCATCCGAGCATGACACGACTGTCCTTCCTGGAACTGCTATTAATAATTTAATCCAGCTAAATCTGGATTGATGTGATTTATTATCCGACACTTCTTTGTTCGGAAATTAAGGACGCTTTAATTTTCTGTCCCTTCGTACAGGAAGCTGACGGCGGCATTTTTTAAAAGCAGACCATAGTCACGTTCCTCTAGACCCTCTGAGTTCATTACTGCTGTCTGATGAGCATTAAATCAGGACATTTGTCTTAATTTAACTATCTATCCCGATCCCTGACAGCAGCTATTCTTTGCCTATTAAAGGAGGCTAATGTTGGGCTGTAAAGGAATTCCAGCGCGGTCACATGACTTCACGTCACCTCCGCTAAGCTAAAGGAGGCTAATGTTGGGCTATAAAGGAACTACAGCACGGTCACATGACTTCACGTCACCACCGCTAAGCTAAAGGAGGCTAATGTTGGGCTATAAAGGAACTACAGCACGGTCACATGACTTCACGTCACCACCGCTAAGCTAAAGGAGGCTAATGTTGGGCTATAAAGGAACTACAGCACGGTCACATGACTTCACGTCACCACCGCTAAGCTAAAGGTGGCTAATGTTGGGCTATAAAGGAACTACAGCGCGGTCACATGACTTCACGTGACCACCGCTAAGCTAAAGAAGGCTAATGTTGGGCTATAAAGGAACTACAGCACGGTCACATGACGTCACGTCACCACCGCTAAGCTAAAGAAGGCTAATGTTGGGCTATAAAGGAACTACAGCACGGTCACATGACTTCACGTCACCTCCGCTAAGCTAAAGGAGGCTAATGTTGGGCTATAAAGGAACTACAGCACGGTCACATGACTTCACGTCACCACCGCTAAGCTAAAGGAGGCTAATGTTGGGCTATAAAGGAACTACAGCACGGTCACATGACTTCACGTCACCACCGCTAAGCTAAAGGAGGCTAATGTTGGGCTATAAAGGAACTACAGCACGGTCACATGACTTCACGTCACCACCGCTAAGCTAAAGGTGGCTAATGTTGGGCTATAAAGGAATTACAGCGCGGTCACATGACTTCACGTGACCACCGCTAAGCTAAAGAAGGCTAATGTTGGGCTATAAAGGAACTACAGCACGGTCACATGACGTCACGTCACCACCGCTAAGCTAAAGAAGGCTAATGTTGGGCTATAAAGAAACTACAGCACGGTCACATGACTTCACGTCTCCACCGCTAAGCTAAAGGAGGCTAATGTTGGGCTATAAAGGAACTACAGCACGGTCACATGACTTCACGTCACCACCGCTAAGCTAAAGGAGGCTAATGTTGGGCTATAAAGGAACTACAGCACGGTCACATGACGTCACGTCACCACCGCTAAGCTAAAGGAGGCTAATGTTGGGCTATAAAGGAACTACAGCACGGTCACATGACGTCACGTCACCACCGCTAAGCTAAAGGAGGCTAATGTTGGGCTATAAAGGAACTACAGCACGGTCACATGACGTCACGTCACCACCGCTAAGCTAAAGGAGGCTAATGTTGGGCTATAAAGGAACTACAGCACGGTCACATGACTTCACGTCACCACCGCTAAGCTAAAGGAGGCTAATGTTGGGTTATAAAGGAACTACAGCACGGTCACATGACTTCACGTCACCACCGCTAAGCTAAAGGAGGCTAATGTTGGGCTATAAAGGAACTACAGCACGGTCACATGACTTCACGTCACCACCGCTAAGCTAAAGGTGGCTAATGTTGGGCTATAAAGGAACTACAGCACGGTCACATGACTTCACGTCACCACCGCTAAGCTAAAGGAGGCTAATGTTGGGCTATAAAGGAACTACAGCACGGTCACATGACTTCACGTCACCACCGCTAAGCTAAAGAAGGCTAATGTTGGGTTGTAAAGGAACTACAGCACGGTCACATGACTTCACGTGACCACCGCTAAGCTAAAAGAGGCTAATGTTGGGCTATAAAGGAACTACAGCACGGTCACATGACTTCACGTCACCACCGCTAAGCTAAAGGCGGCTAATGTTGGGCTATAAAGGAACTGCAGCACGGTCACATGACTTCACGTCACCACCGCTAAGCTAAAGGAGGCTAATGTTGGGCTATAAAGGAACTGCAGCACGGTCACATGACTTCACGTCACCACCGCTAAGCTAAAGGAGGCTAATGTTGGGCTATAAAGGAACTGCAGCACGGTCACATGACTTCACGTCACCACCGCTAAGCTAAAGGAGGCTAATGTTGGGCTATAAAGGAACTACAGCACCGTCACATGACTTCACGTCAGCACCGCTAAGCTAAAGGAGGCTAATGTTGAGCTATAAAGGAACTACAGCACGGTCACATGACTTCACGTCACCACCGCTAAGCTAAAGGAGGCTAATGTTGGGCTATAAAGGAACTACAGCACCGTCACATGACTTCACATCACCACCGCTAAGCTAAAGAAGGCTAATGTTGGGTTGTAAAGGAACTACAGCACGGTCACATGACTTCACGTGACCACCGCTAAGCTAAAAGAGGCTAATGTTGGGCTATAAAGGAACTACAGCACGGTCACATGACTTCACGTCACCACCGCTAAGCTAAAGGCGGCTAATGTTGGGCTATAAAGGAACTGCAGCACGGTCACATGACTTCACGTCACCACCGCTAAGCTAAAGGAGGCTAATGTTGGGCTATAAAGGAACTGCAGCACGGTCACATGACTTCACGTCACCACCGCTAAGCTAAAGGCGGCTAATGTTGGGCTATAAAGGAACTGCAGCACGGTCACATGACTTCACGTCACCACCGCTAAGCTAAAGGCGCCTAATGTTGGGCTATAAAGGAACTACAGCACGGTCACATGACTTCACGTCACCACCGCTAAGCTAAAGGAGGCTAATGTTGGGCTATAAAGGAACTACAGCACCGTCACATGACTTCACGTCACCACCGCTAAGCTAAAGGAGGCTAATGTTGGGCTATAAAGGAACTACAGCACGGTCACATGACTTCACGTCACCACCGCTAAGCTAAAGGAGGCTAATGTTGGGCTATAAAGGAACTACAGCACGGTCACATGACTTCACGTCACCACCGCTAAGCTAAAGGTGGCTAATGTTGGGCTATAAAGGAACTACAGCACGGTCACATGACTTCACGTCACCACCGCTAAGCTAAAGGAGGCTAATGTTGGGCTATAAAGGAACTACAGCACGGTCACATGACTTCACGTCACCACCGCTAAGCTAAAGGAGGCTAATGTTGGGCTATAAAGGAACTACAGCACAGTCACATGACTTCACGTCACCACCGCTAAGCTAAAGGTGGCTAATGTTGGGCTATAAAGGAACTACAGCACGGTCACATGACTTCACGTCACCACTGCTAAGCTAAAGGTGGCTAATGTTGGGCTATAAAGGAATTACAGCGCGGTCACATGACTTCACGTGACCACCGCTAAGCTAAAGGAGGCTAATGTTGGGCTATAAAGGAACTACAGCACGGTCACATGACTTCACGTCACCACCGCTAAGCTAAAGGTGGCTAATGTTGGGCTATAAAGGAACTACAGCACGGTCACATGACTTCACGTCACCACCGCTAAGCTAAAGGAGGCTAATGTTGGGCTATAAAGGAACTACAGCACGGTCACATGACTTCACGTCACCACCGCTAAGCTAAAGGAGGCTAATGTTGGGCTATAAAGGAACTACAGCACGGTCACATGACTTCACGTCACCACCGCTAAGCTAAAGGTGGCTAATGTTGGGCTATAAAGGAACTACAGCACGGTCACATGACTTCACGTCACCACCGCTAAGCTAAAGGTGGCTAATGTTGGGCTATAAAGGAATTACAGCGCGGTCACATGACTTCACGTGACCACCGCTAAGCTAAAGAAGGCTAATGTTGGGCTGTAAAGAAACTACAGCACGGTCACATGACTTCACGTCTCCACCGCTAAGCTAAAGGAGGCTAATGTTGGGCTATAAAGGAACTACAGCACGGTCACATGACGTCACGTCACCACCGCTAAGCTAAAGGAGGCTAATGTTGGGCTATAAAGGAATTACAGCGCGGTCACATGACTTCACGTCACCACCGCTAAGCTAAAGGAGGCTAATGTTGGGCTATAAAGGAATTACAGCGCGGTCACATGACTTCACGTCACCACCGCTAAGCTAAAGGAGGCTAATGTTGGGCTGTAAAGGAATTACAGCACGGTCACATGACTTCACATCACCACCGCTAAGCTAAAGGTGGCTAATGTTGGGCTATAAAGGAACTACAGCACGGTCACATGACTTCACGTCAAAATCTCTTCACCTTGTGTTAACCACAGACCTTATTTCAGACCCGAAACACTTTTTACTTCTGGAGTTTAAGGACTCATTCCTGCACCATTTTACCTCCGTTTTCACCTTGTGTTGTCCCACTTAAAAAACTGTTGTTAACTTTTGTTCTCCTTCTCGAAACATCAGTCATGCCACATTAGTTTTCCTGTGCCATGTCAAACTAAACTGTCCGAAGGCCAGGCAGCAATTATCCTCCCTCTGCTGGCATCCCATGCCTCTCTTCCCCTCTGCAGCAGATTCACTTTCACCCTCAATCAGCCTGTTGCATGCACACAGTGTGGCCGGAGCCCAAGTGTGAATTACCCGCGTCTCCGAGGGTCCATTACATTATATCTCATTAGTTTTGGCCTCATCTCCCTCGCTGCCTTGTCACTTCCTCTTCTCGTGTCGTCTTTGATGCACCGAGAACAAATAACACTCTCCCACTCCTTCACTTCATGCTTCCCACACACCATAGAGAGATGGTAAAAGTACACATCCTTTACTCAAGTAGAAGTACCATACTCGTGTTTAAAAATACTCTGGTGAAAGTAGAAGTACTGACTAAACTTCTTTACTCAAGTAAAAGTAAAGAAGTATGCGCTTCGAAATGTACTTAAAGGGGACCTATCATGCAAAATGCACTTTTCGATATCTTTTATACATAAAAGATATCGATGTCCCCGGTGTGTCAGGGAACTCACGCAGCGTCAGAAAATAAAACCCTCTCTCTTTTCCTCCGTACCCACATCTCTAAAAACGGGGAACAACGGAGCTGATCCAGATTTGCGTCCGATATGACGTAATATCTGAAATGTGGACCCACGGCCCAATCAGAAAACGTTGCTATCAGAAACAATGCCCGACTGTTTTGGACGTAATATGGTCTGTGTTGACATTAGCATGCTAACACTCAGAGCTAACCTGTGCTGGAGAGCATGTGTGTGAAGAAGCAGGAAGTAGAAAGGAACTCACCTCATGGTGTAACCGGCAAGAGAGAAAGCCTTTGAGCTCCAGACTGTTTCAGATCCTTGATAATCCATGATATGGCGTTTCATCACGGCAGCATTTAGTTTAGACGGTAGCTGCCGGGTCCCGCATAAGCTCCGCCCCCTCCTTTTTAAAGCTTTATACCCAAATCAGCACTTTGGAAACAGGATGTGAAACAGAGGGATATGAGGCGTGGCTAGTCTGTTTGGTATTTTGAGCAAAACACTTAATAGACATGTTTTTTATATTACATTACATGTCACTTGTTAGATACACAACGACATGCTGACTGCAGTGGGGTTTGAACCTCTGTCTGACCTCCTGGTCCCAACACCAAGGCTCTATCAACTGCGCCACACGCCTCCCATATATTATATATGAGACCTATGCTAGTGCCTAAACATAGCATGATGGGTAAAAAGTACCCATAACTACCAACTGTTTTAAAGAGTAACTGACCTCCCTTCATCTTAAAGGTTCCATGTCACGGCCATTTCTACTGATCATAATTCCATCGTTGAGGTCTACGAGAATAGATTATGTATTCACAAAGCACTCATCAGTTGAATTAAGCTACTTTTGTACACGTGTAGAAACAAAGCTTATCAAAAATCTTAACTTCACATCAAGGTCCAAGAAAACGACAATTTCTCACGTATTATTTTGGCCCACATACAGTAGTAAACACATCGCTTAATCACCACCTTATAAGCATCTTATGGCACAAGATGACTGGTGCTGCATGGAGGCCACCACAGAGGTGTCTGCTGGACCCACTTAGGTTCACTCTAAGAGTCACTTAAATGTTCATCACTCAGTCTTGTTCTGTATTTAGATTTCATTCATGTCAGAAAAAGCTGCTTCACAAAGTAGAGCCAAATAAAGCAGGCGTGTTCAGTGCTGCTTGGTGAATGTTCTTATAGTTTTCTGGGCGTACAAGGCTCCAGAAATGTTGTGAGTTTTGCTGAGACTTAAGCTGATCATGATTTTGGAGATCTCCACAGGATTGACACTGAACAGTTCAGCCATCTTTTTCTTCTTCTTATATTAAAGGTGGGGTATGTAAGTTTGAGAAACCGGCTCTCTACTTCTTACATGTTGAACTCAAATACCTGTACTTTCTACTTCTTACTAAGAAGTAGAAAGTACAGGTATTTGAGTTCAACATGTAAGAAGTAGAAAGTACAGGTATTTGAGTTCAAAGTGTAAGAAGTAGAAAGTACAGGTATTTGAGTTCAACATGTAAGAAGTAGAAAGTACAGGTATTTGAGTTTAACATGTGAGAAGTAGAAAGTACAGGTATTTGAGTTCAACATGTAAGAAGTAGAAAGTACAGGTATTTGAGTTCAACGTTGTAAGAAGTAGAAAGTACAGGTATTTGAGTTCAACATGTGAGAAGTAGAAAGTACAGGTATTTGAGTTCAACATGTAAGAAGTAGAAAGTACAGGTATTTGAGTTCAAAATGTGAGAAGTAGAAAGTACAGGTATTTGAGTTTAACATGTGAGAAGTAGAAGTACAGGTATTTGAGTTCAACATGTAAGAAGTAGAAAGTACAGTTATTGTGTCAAACATGTAAGAAGTAGAAAGTACAGGTATTTGGGTTCAACATGTAAGAAGTAGAAAGTACAGGTATTTGGGTTCAACATGTGAGAAGTAGAAGTACAGGTATTTGAGTTCAACATGTAAGAAGTAGAAAGTACAGGTATTTGAGTTCAACATGTAAGAAGTAGAAAGTACAGGTATTTGAGTTCAACATGTAAGAAGTAGAAAAGTACAGGTATTTGAGTTCAACATGTAAGAAGTAAAAGTACAGGTATTTGAGTTCAACATGTAAGAAGTAGAAAGTACAGGTATTTGAGTTCAACATGTAAGAAGTAGAAAGTACAGGTATTTGAGTTCAACATGTAAGAAGTAGAAAGTACAGGTATTTGAGTTCAACATGTAAGAAGTAGAAAGTACAAGTATTTGTGTTTAAAATGTAAGAAGTAAAAGTAAAAAGTCGTCAGGAAAATAAGACGTGGAGTAAAGTACTGACACCAGAAACATGTACTTAAGTACAGTAACAAAGTATTTGTACTCCACCTCTGACCATCTCTCATGTGAGCCTCTTTCTCAGCGGCCATGTTTTCACATCATCTCCTGAAATTACCCATGAGTCACCTCTTCTAGTGTCTGCTTTCCCATCCCTCCGCCACCCTGAGAGGCCGTTTGGCTCATTTAATCCCCCCGTCAGGCAATATCAAACAGATGTCAGCATCAAAGAGGAACCAATCTATAAATCACAGCTTGTGTGTTGGATCGGAGGCTCGCTTTCCGACCGGGACACGAGAGAAGAGCGCCAAAAACCCTCCTGTCTTACAAGGAGAAGTTCCCTCAGGGCTAGTCCGTCCACAAAAAGCCTTTCTTCCCTCTCTCGATCCCCTCCATTGTCCTCCTCTGCTCCCATGCCTCCTCTTCAGAGTACCTGAGGTCTGCCGGGGTATTAATGTCGGCATGAAAAGGCAACAGAAGAGATGAAGCGACAAGAAAAAACGGTGTTTCCTGTGCTCAACCTGATCCTGGTGATGAGGCGGGAGACGGGTGTGTTTGTGTTTTTGTTTGCATGCGTGTGTGTGTGTGTGTGTGTGTGTGTGTGTGTGTGTGTGTGTGTGTGTGTGGAAGTGCTGAAATCCCATCGGTGTGGCGCAGATGCCGTGTCGTCTGCCAGGAGACTGACTGCCGCTCGTCTGCTGCCATCCCGGGCCAAGAGTGTGTGACGTGTGTGTGTGTGCAGATACACTCTGTCTCTTGGTCTTTGTTGGAGGTGTGTGAAGGCCACATCTGATTCTCTTTACTTCCTGTCGCTATTTCATCTTTTAGAAGTGAGACTCGTCAGTGCAGCCCA
This sequence comes from Chaenocephalus aceratus, assembly GCA_023974075.1. Classification (NCBI taxonomy): domain Eukaryota; kingdom Metazoa; phylum Chordata; class Actinopteri; order Perciformes; family Channichthyidae; genus Chaenocephalus; species Chaenocephalus aceratus. Next base: position 1,128 of record JAMFTG010000691.1, on the reverse strand, counting down.
GAGATGTTCACAAGTCTTTTTTTGCAAGTCAAGTCTCAAGTCTCTGGTCACGAGTCCAAGTCAAGTCTCAAGTCTCTGGTCACGAGTCCAAGTCAAGTCTCAAGTCTCTGGTCACGAGTCCAAGTCAAGTCTCAAGTCTCTGGTCACGAGTCCAAGTCAAGTCTCAAGTCTCAAGTCTCTGGTCACGAGTCCAAGTCAAGTCTCAAGTCTTTGGTCACGAGTCCAAGTCAAGTCTCAAGTCTTTGGTCACGAGTCCAAGTCAAGTTTCAAGTCTCAAGTCTCTGGTCACGAGTCCAAGTCAAGTCTCAAGTCTCAAGTCTCTGGTCACGAGTCCAAGTCAAGTTTCAAGTCTCTGGTCACGAGTCCAAGTCAAGTCTCAAGTCTCTGGTCACGAGTCCAAGTCAAGTCTCAAGTCTTTGGTCACGAGTCCAAGTCAAGTCTCAAGTCTCTGGTCACGAGTCCAAGTCAAGTCTCAAGTCTTTGGTCACGAGTCCAAGTCAAGTCTCAAGTCTTTGGTCACGAGTCCAAGTCAAGTCTCAAGTCTTTGGTCACGAGTCCAAGTCAAGTCTCAAGTCTTTGGTCACGAGTCCAAGTCAAGTCTCAAGTCTTTGGTCACGAGTCCAAGTCAAGTCTCAGTCTCTAAAAAATAAAAGTCTCAATGTCTCTTCTGGTTGTAATCAGCCTTCTATTGTCTGCTGCTATCCAGTCTGTTCAGAATACTGCACAGCTATATCTAAGAACTTCAAAGCATGTACTGTGTTATTATCACTCCTATATCTATTAGCATACAGTATCAGCTACTGATTAGGTGTTTGTTATATGATCACTTTAAACAGGCTATTGCAATGTGAGGACAAACATCACACTTTAGCTAAATGCAAACAACTTATAAGCAAAACAATTCAGAATCAGAAATCAGTATCACAAATACAAAGCTAGCAGCAAGCTAAGTTAGCATCACACAGCTGATGCTGAGCTAAACATGTTTGCTAACCGTCCATGCGTTAATGTGACTGACCTCTCCGGGTGACTTTTCAAGTGCCTGATGAAATCCGACGTTGTTGCGCCAGCATCCTTGATTTTGATATTGCAGACTTTGCAGTGTGCGCTCCTTTTGTTGGTGCCGCC